>JACEGR010002788.1:0-119601 GCA_014170235.1 Listronotus bonariensis
ACTCTGCTGGCGTTTCATTTTATACCTACATTTTAGCGAGATTCACTCACATGTCTGAGATCGCAAGACGCGGGCAGTTCGAGAGTGATCCCTCATACTGTTAGTGAATATGATAATTACGTTTTGATATTACCTGTTTTTGATTTGAAACGTGTGCCAATTGTATCATTCTTTATCAGATCATCTTGTTGAAATGAGAAATCATTTTGTGACTACATGTCGTAGTTTTTCTTGTAAAAACAAACAAAATTTAACCAAACTTAGTTTTGATTTTTTCTTTCAAATAGTAAAAAATAATAAAAAAAATTATCACAAAATATGTTTTTAGAAACACAAACACCCATAATTTGTCTAATTTTGAATTTATGTTTAAAAGTTTTAATTCCAAATGTTTTTTTGCGATTTTCTTAAACTATTTTTACCTGGACATGCCTCTTTTTAAATTAGTGGTCCTTAGTTAAAAACACATTATTTAAATTGTATTGAAAAATTATCTTTTTTATGTAAGGAACTTAAATGTACATTAGCAAAGCAATGGTAGTAAGACCAAAAACATTTTTTTAGCCTAAACACGGCATCAATGCCTTTTAGTTATTTCAAAATAGTATCTGTTTCTTAGAAAATGTTTATTTTCATAAGGTTTTTTATAATTTAATCTAATCTAATCTAATATATTATATAAAATGCTAATGTACGTTCGTGTGTCCACGATTTTCGCTATCATCCGCAACTCCGATCGACTTCCCGTCAGGGTTACAAATACCCCTTGGTCTCCCATTGTGAGTAAGGGAGTTTGGTCGGGGTGGGTGGAAAAGGGTGGTTGTGGGTGGCTAAAATGTAAAATATGTGTAGTGGCGCCATCTGTTGTCGAGTAGTTGAACTTCATTCAGAACAACGGTTATTTGGGTCTCATATAAACTCCCGAGCGAAGCCGGGAATCATAACTAGTATATTATATAAAATGCTAATGTACGTTCGTGTGTCCACGATTTTCGCTATCATCCGCAATTCCGATCGACTTCCCGTCGGGGTTACAAATACCCCTTGGTCTCCCATTGTGAGTAAGGGAGTTTGGTCGGGGTGGGTGAAAGTGGGTGGTTGTGGGTGGCAAAAATGTAAAATATGTGTAGTGGCGCCATCTGTTGTCGAGTAGTTGAACTTCATTCAGAACAACTGTTATTTGGGTCTCATATAAACTCCCGAGCGAAGCCGGGAATCATAACTAGTTTAATTTAAAGTAAATTTAAAATACAAGTCTGGAAAATAAATATCGAACCATTGGGATTAACAGGTGGAAAAAGAGAAAGCGATCTTGCCTTAAGATAGAGACTAACGGAAAATAAGATATCCCCCGATTTTTCAAATGCAAAGATGCCATATGTATGTATACGCCCACTTTCCTGCAGTATTGGGGCAGATCAACATGGCCGCCGCCGGTCGTGAGCATTTGGAGAGAGTTCATTTGCAAGCTGTTTGGGGTATCGCAAACTATGGCGCTTTCTTTTAAAATGTTGGTTTCTACCGTTAAACAAACAGTTCAAATTATTAAATGGTACTATGCCAGCAATTCAGCAAAATAAGTAACGGGGAGATTTGCATTTTTATTTGAAGGAGGTCCTGTGCCAATTTAAAGTACAATTTTAAAAATTATAAGTTGAAACCAGCGGCTGTTTACAAAATTGTAGGAAATGCATGTGTAATGATGAGGTGCCGCTTGCACCTCCATTAACCAAGGAACGGCAAATCCGTGAGACTGCTGTTTGCAGTTTGGCCGAAATTAATTTTCCTTGTAATAGTACCAAAATTTCTGAACAAGTTGATATTGAAGCCCAAACAGTAAGGAATATTCTAAAACAGAAACAAATACTGTTGCTATAAATTGCAATCTAGTCCAGAGGTTTTTTCTGAAGACTATGAAATACGTATGGTGTTTTGTGAGGATGTGATGGAGAGGGCCAATGCTGATGACACATTTATCAAAAAAATCTCTTTACTGATGAACCTCATTTTCCTTGCATGGTCATCACAACCCTTCGCTGTAAGTTACTCGATAGAAAACAAGCACATCAGTATCCCTCTTAGAACACAATACCCTCCAGAGATTATTCTTTATTTTTTTAGAATTATATTTTTATTTTTAAAATTATTTGTTTATTCTTTTTTTGCAATTGCTTTTTATATGTTTAGTCCCAAACGGAAAAAAATGCTTTAAAAATGCAGTATTGGAAGCATTTAAAGCAATAAATTTATTAAATACCAAAACAATTAAAATTTACGTAAAAAAATTATCAAAATATGTGAAGCAGTAACATCCTCCATGCGTGCAAAGAAGCATCTGCGTGGTCGAGCTCGATCAGCCACATGGATCAACAATAAACAAAGCGAGCGCGTTGGCGCAGTGGTGCGGGAGAAAGCAAAGAGAACGGGCGGGGAAACACCTAATTCTGTTTCAGTCGAACTCATGTGATTTAGTAATCTCCCTTCTCTTCGGCAATATGTTTCTACCCACCGTAATTACAGCCCCACTCTTTCGTGCCGTAGCGGGAGACAAAATCCAGATGAGCGCGTCTGCGGTACGTAGATGTAGAGTACAGGGTTGCCGACTTGTCTTAACTTTCAGGGTAAAATTAAAATAATAATAGTAATACCAATTTTATTAAACCTTTATTACTTTATTTTTGTGATTTAAGAATGTAATTGAATAATGTATATTGAATTTTTAAAATTTATGAACGTTCAGGAAAAATAAAAATATCAAGTTAGGGCTTTTTGAACTAGGTTTGGGGACAGAATTTGTCGACTAGTCGGGTCGATTCATTGAAATTTATTTTTACTGGCAAGTCGTTTGCTGTGTTGCCAACTGCTGCTAATTCTGCTTAATTTAGATTTTTTTTTACGTTTTGGTCAATATCGTTGACAAAAAGTATAAATTTTAAGTAGTACTATGCTGATAATTCAGCAGAAGAAATAATTAGGAGGTTTGCATTATTTAAAAAAGGTCTTGTACCAGTGAAAAGTACAATTTTTGAAATTATTCTAAAATTTTAAAACCATCGGCTGTTAACGAAATTGTAGAAAGTGCATGTAATGATCAGGTGCCACTTGCACCTACATTAACTCAGAAACGGCAAGTCTGTGATACTGCTGCATTTCCGCCCTTTTAAAAATTTCCGCTCCCGCAGTATTGCGCCCTGGTGCCTTGCACCACCCGGTAGCATATCACCTAAAATGCTTGAAAACCAAAGAGAACCGAATTTAATAACAGATTGAAATATTGTCTTTTTAAAAATGGTGGTCTCTTTCGAACCATAATAAACTAAAATTTTTAAAAGATTTTCCACATTGTATAAATATTTCCATTAGACATACTTTATGTTCTTTTATTTTTTTAGAGAATATTTTATTTAAGTGTACTTTTTTTTTAAGTTTTGTTAGACCCAAATGACAAAAAGAATTATGCTTCCAACTTTTCAGAATTTAATGCATTTAAATTATTTTTTTCAGAATACTCAAATATTTAATATTTACGTAAAAAATGCATTAAAAAAATTAACCAGGGGTTGCACTCCCCATGCATGTCTACCATGCTACTGAATTGAATACCATCAGTGTGGCCAGGTAGGATACGATAAAAATCCTCTGCGCGGTTCCAAAAAACACTTTTTTTGGATACTTTTAAAAAATCCCTGAGATTTAAAGCCACATTTAAGGGCCGCCTTTTGATGGGCAAAAATGAAATTTCTACGCCAAAGAAATTGAGAATAAAAAGAAAGTTTACGTAAAAATCGAGAATTTTAATTAAAAAGTCAGTCAAAGTAATGGTTTGTTTACAACTGACATTAATTGCATGATATTTATATCAGATATTAATTCTAGCTAATGTACACGGTCAAAAATGTATGTCTGATATAAATTTTTGATTGTTTACACTAGCCAGAATTTCTATCTGACGTAAATATCATGCAAAAAGTAAGATCAAAACGTACCTTTAATTTTTTTTTACCAGCCTTCTAATAATTCAAAATATAGCCATATTCAACGTTAATGACGTTATATGGCGATCCGAGTAGACTACCTTCTTAATCGTTAAAATTTGCGGCGTCCGGATATACGACGCCGTAAATATTTTGACGCCGTTGTGTATGGCGAGGGCATACCAACCAAAACTAATTAAGTATACAGTTAAAATATCTAACTTAAAACAATACGTAAATAAGTACCTCTAAAATATTACTATACTAAACAAATTAAAATGTATAAAAGACGTTATGGATACACCAATAATATAAAAACCTTACATCACATGTTAAAAAATCATCAAAGAAACAAAAAACTTTCGATATTATTTTTTTTTTTATGAAAGAAGGTTGTTTTCAAAATATTTAATAATTTGTGTCGACATGCACTTTTCAGAAATGTTTGCTATTATTGGGTTCTATAATTTCTTTCTTCAGCTTTATACCCCTTATTTTTATACACTGTTATAACATGACCATATAAAGTCTAAAGTATTTGAGTATTTCAAAAATAATATTAATTTAAAAAAGCAATGGAGTACTATTTTTTATTATAAAAATTGAATACAAATTTTGTTTGAACGCTACTGGTACAAATTTTTTAAAAACCTTTAAAACAAAAAATGTAATGTAATTGTAAAACGAACTGTTGAAATTTTGTGAAAATATCTGGAGTGGTAGGAAAGTTATGATAAAAATGCATTTTTTCTTAAAATATTAATCTTGTATTATCTTAAAAACAGAGTATTTTTAAACATAAATATTTTTTTTATTATTATTTTATTGCATATACATTGTCAAAAGGAAAATACCGACTTAAAAATAGACCTGTACTAATGACTTTATCCGTTATTATATTTGCGTTTAAGAATATTGCTATTTCTCCTCAAATGTAAGTTTTTCCACAGAATTCAGCAACCAGTTTTAAGTTAAGTTTCCATTTCCTTTTTACAAACGCTATGCTCACTCAGGCAAATAATAATAATTTTATGTTCATTAAGAATTAAATCCAATTCGTTTGTTTTTCCTTTTAATGATGCTATATTGTACTGCATGACTTTTAGTGTGTTAGCATTTTTTTTGTCTAATATTTTATTTCTAGGTTCTTCTATGTGTTGACTTAAGGTCTGCAGTCAAATCTTGGTTTAGTTCTAATTGGCGTTTCTCTAAAATAATACGGCACAATTCAAAAATTGACCTTCGTCATTTTGTAAAAACTGTTAGCGCATTCTCCCAATATAAGTAGAAGTGATGGGAGACTATGAAGTTTGACTCTTATACTGGCTTTGGCAGTTACCACGTAGCAAAGATTAATAAATTAAAACTAAACTTCTGTTATTTTGTAAATGCTAAATTTTATATTATATTACCTGAGTACGTATTAGAAGATGCCTTAGTTGCTAGATAGTTTTAAGAGTGCCAACCCCTAGGTAGATCAATATTTTGGTCGGCCCAATGGTCCAAGAAAGTCTAATATTTCTGTTATTTAACAAGAAATTACAAGTGGTCTTATAAGATTTGTAGGGTCTCCAAATGGGCATGTACTAAAAATATTTCGTAGTATAAAACCTATAAATATTTTTAATTTTTGATTTAGAGTGCCACTAATGGAAACAAAATGCACTGCATACAAGCTATAATATATGAATAAAATAAAGGTACATAAAAAGCATATTAATATAATGCACAAAACAAAAAGAAAATGCAAAAAATTAAATGTACTTTTGTAAGTATACTTTAAATTAAAAACCTGTTTTTTCCTCAGAAACCAGCATCTTTATGATGAAATTCATAACCAGTTACGTAGCGTAAAAGGGTGTCGTATTTCCTCCTAATGGAAAAGCTAGCAAGACCTAATGCGAATTTTATGCAACTTTAACTATTATGGAATATATTTATTGTATATTTTATAAGCAGAGTGCATCTAGAATTACCATAATACTGTATAAATGTGCATTATTTAAAAATAAACGTATTAAACTGATTGATTTTGAAAAAGCTTTGGTATGCTAGATATCTAAAATAAATGTATTTATCCAACACTTACATATAATATCTACATAATTGATCAGATTTTGAGGATATATAGTGTACTATTAAGTCACCAGTGAGCTAAAGTACCCTTTAGCTCACTAGTGACTTATAGTACACTTTATATCCTCAAAATATACAAAATTTTGTTGCTGGTGTTGACAATGACAAGTAACAAATAATGGATGACATTTTCAAATTATTTTCGATATTAAAAACGATTTATACGAAAGTGTTGGATAAAATTTTGTATTAGACACGTGAGTTATTACATATAAGTCACTTAAGAAAATTACCTCCCTCGCCCTTCGGGCTCGAGAGTTAAACTTTTCTTGCGTGACTTATATGTAATATAACTCACTTATCTAATAAATAACTATTATTAAAAATAAATAATTAAATTTGCCTAAACATTATCAAAAGGCCTAAATACAGGGTGTCGTCTATATTTTGACTCATTTTGATCCTAAATAGCTTTGAAAAATAAGTTATTAGGATGTGGTTTTTGTAGACAGACTTGGATTTTTAGGTGTCTTTTTATATCTCTGCCATTGGGCCATATGAATAAAAAGAAGCAAATGCTTATACTTATAAAATTTGAAGTAAATGCTTTGCTTCTAGCATATATATTTCTATAGCATGAGCCTTTACTTATACTTATAAGCAAAAGCATTTACTTTAAATTTTAAGTATAAGCATTTGCTTCTTTTTATTCATATGGCTCATTATGTTGTGACATTCCATTTGAACAAAAATAAAATGGCGAGTTTCCGATATAGAGTAACTTTGTCATTTTAATTGAAACACTCTGTATATTTTTTTATATTTTAAAAATGCACCGAGTCTGGTCTTTAAGTTAAGAAAGTCAAGTTGTTTTTCGGCTAAACCAAAAGTGATAGACAACAGCTAAATGCAAAATAATTTATGCTTATGCAATATACGAACATACAAAATTTTATTTTAATATTTTTTAAATTAAAAACATGAAGAACCGAGCAACCGGCAAAAACACCCGATATATTGCGTAAATTTTCTCGAAAACTACACAACCGATCTGAAAAAACTAAAAAATTTAAATCATTAATTTAAAATTTTGTAAAGGAAGGTATTACTTTACCGTTTGTGTTAAAGATATAAACCCAAAAGAGTTTTTAATTAAAATGATTATACTTTTTTATAAATATGATATAAGCTAGTGTTTCTTAACACGTTGACTGCCATGCAAAAAAACATATATTTTTCCAAGGGGCCAAGTACGATAATACTGCCGTCCAAAGCCAAAACACGCATCTCAATATTTCAACTTTGCGTAGGAAATTGAGATGCGTCGAATCTTATTAGGATTCTTTGTTTTTTTAATGCGTCTAATTTTGTTATTATTTTTTAGGCACTATATATGGAGGTAAAATGCGTATTTTTTATATACCATATAAATCGAAAATATATTGAGATGCGTCTTTTTGGTTTAACACGGCAGAATAGGTTTATTAGGATTTATAATTTATTTCCCAAACATTAAAAACAAAAATATTATCTGTTTTTTTAATAATTATTATAGTTTTTTTATACTGGTCCGATCGGATCAGCGCGGCCTCCTGCTAATACCTAAATATCTATAGTAAAATTATCCGCTACGCCGCTAGTCCCATGCGCGGTAATCGGTCGGTGTCGGTCTACGTATAATAAAATATCTGTTCAGTGGCCTGACGCAGGTTTATTTGCTCGTTGATCTTTGCTGCGTATTGTTATTCTGGTTTGTTGTTTTTGGTTATGTATACGCCGTTATATGTGCTATTTGTATAATTATTTAGTGGTTGCCAAGTTTTTCCGAACTTATTGCGATAAGGTAAAGTATATTGTTATATAATTTTTATATGTTTACCTAATTTAGGGTTATTCTAGATGTCTAAAAAACCACTTACACAAAGAGAGTTAGAAAAGCTTGCGGAGACCTTTTTGGATTCAGATTTTGATGAATCTTTTATAGAACGTTTTCCAGGCTCTAACAGTGGTTCGTTTTACCCTTTCGGTTCGTCAGAATAAAACTCGAAATATTATTTTGATGTGCCGGCAAAAGTAATAAAAATTAAAAGAAAGTTATTGTTTTCGCCTGGTAATGAGGCCAGCACAAGTGAATTTATAGATTCATCTGCACCCATAGCACATACTGACCAAACCGAACCTGAAGTTGAAAGACTTAAAGAGTCTAAGTTACCGCAAACACCAGAGCCAGCGTCTACAGTTTTAAATAATGAAGGTAAGTGAGGACATGCTAAAAGAGTTTATAGCCAAGAGTATAAGCCATTCCAACCTATACCCTGTCATCTGGCATAAAACCGGAAGTGGCTGAGTTACTAACAAATGCAAGTCCGGGACTACTTAAAACTGATGCAAGTAAAAATTTCCGCTTTCATAATTGGTCACCAACCACTTATTCCGAAATAGAACATTTTTAGGATTAGTGGCATAGATGGGGCTAGTCAAAGCTCCTACATTGGCTGACTACTGGTCAATAGATTCACTATTTAACTTTAGTTTTCCTCGTTCTATATTGAGCTGTTATCGCTTTGAAATTTTATTTAAAAAAATAATTTTGTAGACAAAAATCAAGCTGTGGCTGGCAACTTATAAAAATAAAACTCTTACTAGATAAACTCCTGAAAAACTATATACTGTATACTCCAAAAATATGTATGAGTGGATGAGACTATGATACCTTGCAGAGGAAGATTGTCTATAAAACAATATATAAATTCGAAAAGACACAAGTACGGTATTAAACTTTTTAAGTTACGTTCAGGGATGGGCTACACATATAATATTAAAATTTACGCAGAAAAAGAAAATGGTTGGTACTTACTAATAGTACCGTGTTTTGTTTATTATTAATTTTGGTGAGTGCCTCTTGCAGCACTCTAAAAATCAACATTACAGTATTATGTTCTTCTCGAAAGCCAAACTGTTCGTCAGGTCCTTCAAAGTGATGTTTATATTTGAACAGTATGGCTTTCTCTGTACTTTTGCTAGTCCGTATGTCAGTGCAATTGGTTTGTATGAGTCTGGTTTTTTGGGATCTTTTCCCCTTTTGGGGCCTGATTTAGTATGTTTGTTAAGTCGTCGTCTTGCATCCTAAGATTTGCCTTAGCATAGCACCCACATATCAGTATTCGGTTCTCCAGCTTAATAGATATTTGTTCTATCCGCGTTTAAACGGGATCCTGAACAGCGTACACTATGCTATTTTTGTCAAGTATAGCTATTGCCTAGCAGTTGTTTTAGGTCACTAATGTGCGACACTAGGTTTTTGGGATTTTCGGGAGCGACTGGATGGTTGTTTTTTCTATTTAATGCGGGGAAGTCGTCGTAGTATTCGTCTTGGTTAAGGGTTGGTTGGGGGTTGTAGCTCTGGGCTAGTACAGTTGGGCCACTTGCCCTAGGTCCATTTGTTTCCTGCTGGTGGGGGGCATCTTTGTATTTTGGTGTTTGTTGTTGTTGTTGCCTCATACTCGGGATTCTGATTATTTTAAATTTGTAGACTTCTGCAGTCAGTGCTGTTAGCTTTATGATTTTGCTGACAGTTAGCGCAAATGCTTTTATTTTGATCTGGGCATGCGGTTGTGAGGTGGCTAGCGAAAGCAATACATGCTTCGGGCTGCCTAAAACAATTTGTTGTTGCGTGAACCCGTTGGACCTGTAAGGCTAGAAATTTGTATAGTGATTAGTCATAGCATGCTAAGTACGACAACCATCACCTGGCAAGCATCATCCCTGCACATCATCACTCTGTATATTTTGAAAAATTAAAAACAAAACTTGAAGCTGTAAGCTTGAAATTAGTCTTGGATTTTGGTCAGTCATAGTTAGGTTAAAAAAAAAAATAACAGGCGGATTCGATGAGCACAAACACCTGCCAAGCGAACTGAAAAGTATAGCTGATTTGAATGGCCATATTTCCAAAACTAATAAGGTTTTTTCCCATATTTTGGACCCCCTCCCTCCTTGGTAAGTAAGGTAAGATTTTCTTTAACCCTTTCCCCCTATCTAATTTTACGTAATATTTATGATGGGAATACAAAACTCGCAATTTCTCAAACCGAAATTAATTTTGTCTTTAAAACATTTTTTAAGAGCAAAAAAAAGGTCCTCTATCCCGAAAGGTAAGCAAATTCCGCAACCCCAGGAGGACAAATTGGGATGGCTTTGAAGCAACACTCAAGGAGTCGCTTGGGGGCGGAATAGCTGAAATAGTCACAGTGAGAGATCTTGATCTGGCAGTAGAACAAATAAGCGAAGCCATTCAGGCGGCTTACGAGGCAAACTGTCCAGAAACGGTAATACAACTGAAAAGAAAGACAGCATGGTGGAATAATCAACTCCAGGACCTTAGGGCCGAGGTGAGAAGGCTATTTAACAAGGCCAAAGTCAACCATGATTGGAACTCGTACAAAGCGAAACTTACGCAGTACAACAAAGAGATTCGCAGGGCAAAAAGAAAGTCCTGGGAACAATTCTGCAAGGAGATTTCAGAAAGTCCCGTGTGCGCTAGAGTGCACAGAATCATGGCAAAAGAGGGCTCTGATCAAGAACCCGGCATGCTAAAGAAGTCAGATGGCTCATACGTGAGCACAACGGAGGAGAGCCTGGAGCTGCTAATAAGAACACATTTCCCGGGCTCGTCAATAATCACCAACGCCCGAAGAAAGTGGATTGGAAAAAAGCAGCTGAGGTGCTAAGCTACAATTCCATCAGATGGGCTTTAGGCGAATTCCAGCCGTTCAAATCGCCAGGCCTGGATGGAATCTTTCCAGTGTTGTTGCAAAAAGGGCAGGACATCCTAACGCCACACTTATGCACAATCTTCAGAGCATGTGTAGCTTGGGGCTACATACCCAAATTATGGAAGAAGGCAAGGGTGATCTACCTACCCAAGGTAGGCAAATCCCTAGAAAGGACGCCTAAGTCATACAGACCAATCAGGCTATCTTCATTCCTGCTAAAAGCATTGGAAAAATAGTGGATAGATACATCAGAGGAAGCACCCTTCATAGGAATCCTCTGAACAAGCGCCAATACGCATACCAACCAGAAATGTATGTGGATCTAGCACTAGACGATCTAAACAGACTCCTGGCAAAGTCGATTGACGACAAAGAGGTGGCGTTGGCAACATTTTTGGATATAGAAGGCGCGTTCAACAACGTACCAACTTTCTCACTAATGAACGCGCTAAGGAAAAAAGGAATCCCCGACACGATCTGCAACTGGATCGAAGCCAGCCTGAGAAACAGGGTCATAAGATCCACCTTAGGCACAGTAACAATGGAGGCTAAAGTGGGGAGGGGCTGTCCACAAGGAGGCGTTCTATCGCCATTATATTGGGCAGTCCTGGTAGATGAACTTCTCGACAAATTGACTGGTGAAAGGTACAACTGCCTGGGTTATGCTGATGACCTCGTCATTGTAGTCAATGGGGGTCACCTAGAGCACATATCAGGCAGAATGCAGAATGCCGTAGACATCGTTGACAAATGGTGCAAACAGGAGGGACTCTCAGTCAACCCTCATAAAACAATAACCGTCCCTTTCACAAAAAGAAGAGCGCTTGAAGGACTAAGACCTTCCAGGCTCAACGGAGTGGAAATCCCCTTTTCAAAAGAGGTTAAATATCTAGGAGTCATCTTTGACCAAAAACTAACCTGGGGACCACACTTAAGCAAAGTCACTCAGAAGGCAAGAACTACCCTGGGTAGATGCCGAAGACTTTGCGGAAAAAATTGGGGACTCAGTCCGAAGATGAACCTATGGTTATACAAAATGGTCGTCAGACCAATGATAACCTACGGGTCAATTGCCTGGGGTGCAAAGACGCTACAAAAGACGGCAATAAGGCAATTACAAAGTATACAGAAACTCGCTTGTCTATGTATTACGGGGGCCATGAAATCGACCCCTACTGCAGCACTGGAAACGCTGCTTAATCTACCGCCACTTCACATCTACATACAGGGTGAAGTGAAAGCGGTACAATACCGTCTCAAACAAGGCCAGAGTCCTGTCATAAGACAGGAAAGGGCCATACAATGGAGATTCAAGGAGGACCAAGAAGTCAACTCAGTGTGTGAGATGCCTTCAGACAAAATGGTACCAAGCTACTGGCTAAACAAAGGTTTTCAAACTTTAATACCAGACAGAAAGGACTGGGTGGCAGGGCCTCCCATTAAAGCCGACCTAATCTGGTATACAGACGGCTCCAGAACAGACCAAGGAGTTGGAGCAGGTATATATGGGGACAAACCAAGGACGAAAATAAACTTGGGTCTCGGACAACACCCTACTGTGTTCCAGGCCGAAATTGTAGCCATAGAACAATGCGCTAGGGAAATCATCAGAAGGAGCTATGAGGATAAAACCATAGTAATCTATTCGAACAGCCAGGCAGCCATCAGGGCACTCAGTTCATGCAAAATCTGCTCCAAGCTGGTGCGGGACTGCGTAATTGCCCTGGAAGAGGTGGGTGCGTCCAACAAGCTAACCATTGCCTGGGTACCAGGACACGAAGGCCACGAAGGCAATGAAGAAGCTGATAAATTGGCAAAGGAGGGGCTGGTAGGACAATGGTAGGTCCTGAGCCCTACTGTGGTATTCCATCATGCCAGGTAAGGTCATCCATTAGATCATGGATTATGAGGGAATCACAAGACTGGTGAAGGAGAACACCAGGACAGCGTCAGGCGAAAGTGTTCATCAAGGCTTACTCGCCAGAATTTACAAAAGACCTTCTGAATTATAACCGGAAGGCAGTAAGAATAATAGTGGGTCAACTGACAGGTCATTGCAGACTGAATAAACACCTGGAAACTATGGGCCTGGCAGAAGAAAACCTATGTAGGTTCTGCCAGGAGGAGGAAGAAACCGCAGAACACGTATGGTGCTACTGCGAAGCCCTTTGTCGTCTGCGGTTTGCAAGGCTGGGTGAAGAAAAACCTAAAGCGGCAAGATATACCAAGGGGCCAGTTTCAAGCTTGTGGAGTCTGATTAAACAGACCGGCTTGGATAGCGTGCTCTAACCTATGGACGGAGGACACACAATAAACCTGAGCAGGTTGCAGTGTTAGAGGATATGCAATCCACCTCCTAATCTAATCTAATCTAATCTAATCCCGAAAAGCAACAATACATCAAATTTTTCTGGGGGAAGGCCTGCTCCAATATTTAATTTTTTGCCCTTTTACCTACACAAAAATTATGTTAGATTTTCACAGACCCCCTCACCCATAGTAAGATTTTTTAAGATTTTCCTCGACCCCCTTCCCCTAAAATGTCTTACGTAATTTATTATATTCTAATCACGTTAGATGTGCCTAGTGTGATGTTTTCTTAAAGTTTTTTTTTTAAAGAGTATAGTAGGCCAACTTATTTTAAAGCAAAAATTAGAATATTGCAATTTATTTGTTTTTTTAACGTAAAGTTTATAAATAATATTTTAAAGTTTACGTATCGCCATAAAATTAAATTTATGTCAACTTCTCATTTGTTAAAATTTTAGTTTCATATTTATTAATTACACAGGCCCACAAAATAAAAAAGTGGTATGTGACTGGGTATCGGACAGAGATTTTCTGACATATTTTCTGCCGCTGAACACAAAACCGAAGAAGAAGAAACTAAAGGTCCAACTGCAAAAAAACAAATTGCGGGGGCCAAGGGGCACTAGCAACTTTTTTATGGAAAGGGGGTTATTTTCTCATTTTAAAGGCCCTTTGATACGCTTTTTAGCGCCACATTGATTTTAAAAGGGGCTCAGCCGTTCCAGACTTACAAGCAAATACCATTAAAACAACACTGTTTGTATAGTATTAAAGCCAAAGTTTAAACCGTTGTAAGTCTGGAAGGCCTGGGCTGAGAGTATCGGTCTTTAAAATGAGTGCTACCTCACTCCCTATCAATAAAAAAAATGCTAGTGCCAGCTTGGCCCCCGCAATAAGATTTTTGCAGTTTGACCTCTGGTTTTAACTTTAAATTCGTGTTCAGCATTTTTTTATTTTATGGGTCTGTGTAATTTGTCGATTATAAACCGGATGTCATATTAATTTTTAGGTTAATGAATAAGCAAATTGTTAAAAAGTTTCGGCTGATGAACAGTGTTTCATATTTACCCCTACAAAATATGAGTTGTTATACACATTACGTTAAGCATTATGCATAATTTGTATTAAACTTTTAACTAATCCCAATAGCTTTGCAAGTAAAGTAGGTCCAATTATTTTTTTTTACTTTTGTTTAACGTGAATATATTTTACAAATATTTTGATATTACACAAAGTTACTTTACATACGCTAAAAAATGTAAACAACAAATTAACGCTTTTAGGGTGTTGTTACGATTTAATTTAGGTTATTCATATTTTTAGATTAATTTATAAATTATAAGATTTTGTTTACTAGTTTACTTTAAAATAAAAATGAAAACTTACGGTTTTTATTTAATTTAGTGTTAGGTATATCCTCTTAAGTAACTTAGACAAGATTTAATATACGGAGAAAAAGGGGTTTTCATTGATTAATTTTTCACTGCCTTACATAATTAATTTATAAATGTTTCGGTATAACTTGGATTTTCCTTTATAACTATTAAACTATAATTTGAATTAACTGATAACTTTGCAAACACTATTGTTTTGTTTACAAGTAATTTTATCGGGTACTAAACTTTGTTTGTTTACTGAAATATCAATAAATCTTCAAAATGTTAGTGACCATATGATAAGGGTTCAGGTATAAAAATTGATAAATACAGTATTAGCAGTGGTACCTATCGGTCAGTTTGCAAATTTGGAATTTTGATGCAAAAAGGTCACAATTTTTAAGCGTTATCATCTGGCAATAGGGAGATTTCTTTAGGATTATTCGTTCGCTCTATAAAATGTAGAATTCTTAAAAATTGATTGTTTGTTAACGGGTTTTTAATAGAGGTTTTAAAGTTATCTGTATTTAAATACAGTATTTTAGCTGGACGCTGAGGACACCTTTGCTTTAAGTGGGTACTACTTTTCCTATGCGCATTAACATGCTTACAATCTAATTAATTAAATAAAAGTAATTAGCAAATTTATAAAATTCTAAAATATATTGCATGGGCTAATTTGTATCTGATTACATAATTTGTCTTTGGATTTGGGTTTGTAAAACTTGTTTCTAAATGGTAAACATGTTTTGCATTTTGAAATTAGATTTTTCCCGCTTAGGCATTTGGTCAAGCAGACTTACTTTAAAGGGCTCGAGTGGTACGGCCATTCTTGGGTAGCCATTGTACCGAGCCGGTTTTGCTGTTGAAATTTTTAATAAGTTCGGCATTGTAGCCTCCTTTTTGGGGATTAATTATTAAAAATTCATCTAGTGAGTTGTGTTAAATTGATTAGAAGATATTTGGATATTTTGACTTGGAAAACACAACTTATCGGAATATTTTTCGGATTTTAAGCAAACCTGACTAGCTGCCATTTTGTTGGAACCACCAGTTTAACTGGAAACTTAGAGCCACCCTACATCCAAGTAAGTTTTAAAGGATTTTCTTTTAAAAAGTCGTATTTTTTGTAATGGGTTTTATATCTTCCTTTTAGGGCTTTTATTTTTGGAATTTATATTCATTCCTCTGGGCTCAAGAATCAGCTTATCTTATCCTTTTGTCTTTGGCGTTTGCACGTGTACGAATAAATACTCACCATAACTGCGCATGGGACTCTCTGGACTACTTGAACTTCTAAATTTAGATAGACAGATAAGCCACACATATATATATATATATTAAAAGAAAAATTAGAAAATGTGTGGCTTATCTGATAAATTTAGAAGTTCAAGTAGTCCAGAGAGTCCCATGCGCATATATATATATATATATATATATATATATATATATATATATATATATATATATATATATATATATATATATATACATTTTTTAATGCTGAACTGTGCGTTCCGCTCTGGATTTAGATATATAAATTTAAATAATAGAACAAATAATCATTTTTAAATATTAAATAATGCTCCCAAATGACTTATAAAGAAATATTTTTGATAATCACTATAAGTTCATTATATAATACGTTGTAAACTTCACGTGATCACGTTGGGTATAAAAGAAACTGTGTTAATATGTTAATATTTGCCAAACATTTTTGGTTAATTTAAATTAAATTCTTGTTTGAGTTATTTTCATAAATAAAGTTTTAAGAATAGAAAATAATTTGAAAAATATTTTCTTTGGTATCTAGTTGGGGGTTTACGGAACATTTGTAAGTTTTCTGGCTTTAGCTGCTTTAAGCCAGTGGCGCCCGAACTCACCCCCTTTAATAATACTAGCTAGGCATTTAGCTGCACCTTTTGGCAACCCCAAACTAAATTTAATTAACAGTACTCAGCGGTGTAGCAGTGTAAAAGGTAATATGTTATTTAGATTCAGAGGTATAAAAATTTTAATATTTTATTAGATAAACAAATTACACAAACACAGGTTAAAATAATATTTTTTAATAACGCTTTTTAAAAATTAACACAAAATTTACCTAAAAGGTATGTAAAAAGTATAACTGAAAAGTGTGATCCTAAGCAACACATTTTTTAAAATGCCGAAGCGATAACATAATCATGCAGTGTATGACCGACACCTACATTAGTTAACAAATAATACGATAATTGAACTAATAACGTACTTATTGCAAACGGGTTTACCATTTTAAAAAATTTTTACTTTTAATTAAAATTTTATTTAAAAATGTATTACCCATTATACATTAATTAGGCTGGTTTTTGAGATTTCAACAGCATGTCTATTTATTTATTAACGTTGAAAAACAAAGTTAGAAAATATTATTCTGTTCCAAGTTATTTTAAAATAGTTTTGTTATCAAATCTGGCTAAGACACTTAGCTTGTAAGGCCAAAAGCAGAATAAAAAATCATCCAAGCCACAAATATTATGATTACATCTAAATATTGTTACGATACTTGACAAGTATGAATTTTTACATGGTAGAACCCTTAAATAACAGTAGTGTATAAGTTAGGATTTAGTATTTTGTAGGGATAATAAGTAGAGTAGCCTAGAGAAGTATGATTGTTTCTAGAATTGTATGGAAAAGATAAACTTAGGTATATAAGGCTGGAGTAAGCCCCAGTCAGTAAGTATTTGGTATAAGTAGTTAGTTGTTTGATATAAGTGGTAGAGTTAGGGTCATGAAATAGTAAAGTGCAAGTTGTGGTTTTAATAGAGTGTTTTAGTGTTGTCAAGTGTTTGAATTGTTGAACCCATGTTGCGAAAAGCAATAGAAAACCGTTAAATTTGTTTTCAGATCTGAGATATACAGTAAATAGACATTGGACATTGTGACTCTGTAAATAATATTGTAGAGACTTGGACGTGCCTGTAATCCAATTGTGACTGGCTTGTAGAATTCTGATAAAATTATTCTGGCAGGTTCATTTCGATATTTGTGAAGATATCCAAATTTTGACTTTACCAGTGTTTTGTCGACAGTTGGTAAATTGTATTAACGAATTTTCGACAACTTTGGACAACTTAACAACACTTATCCTGGAGAAGTACCAAAGCAATCGCTATATCGTTTAAGTGGATCCCAGATTCCTGTTTGTGATGATTTTAATTTAAGACATTACGTGGACAACCACTACAAAGGCAGTCGCATCGTCGTGACTAGAGGTGATGGTATATGTCAGGAAGATTTGGTTTAGGAATTAAACTTTGGACAATTTAACACCACTTATCCTGAAGAAGTACCAAAACTATCGCGCAGTCGTTTAATTGGATCGTAGATCCCAAAACAGCCTCAAAGGTAAATTGAAAGTTGTTTATTAAGACAGAACTAAGTATCACATAAGTGCAGCTGATAGAAACGATCAAATTTAAGAGGAGGCAGGGTTACGATGCTTGACAAGTATAAATTGTTACATGGTAGAACCCTTAAATAATGGTGTATAAGTTAGGTTCTAGTATTTTGTAGAGATAATAAGTAGAACAGTCGAGAAAAGTGTAATTGTTTCTAAAATTGTATGGAGAAGGTATATAATTCTGGAGTAAGCCCCAGTCAGTATTTGGTATAAGTAGTTAGTTGTTTAATATAAGTGATAGAGGTAGAATCGTAAAGTACTGAAGTCTTGGTTGTAGTGTTAATGTAGTGGTTTTAATAAAGTGTTTTAGTGTTGTCAAGTGTTTAAATTGTTAAACTTACGTTGCGCAAAGCAATAGCAAACCGTTTATGTTCATTTCATTGTAAGAAGTACTAATAGGTAGATCAGCATTTTCTCATTATCACAACCTTTAAATCAATTCCGGTTTAACCGAAAGTAGTTTTTTTTAATTTTAAATACATGTGCCTACTTTTTTTGTATTTGTATTTTCTTTAAAATTCTCCTTTAACGTATACTTCAGGGAGTTTATTTTTAAAATGGCGGCCATAGAATATTTTTAAAGAAAATGAAGGACCGCCATTATTTCTGTTTCAAATATTGTTTCTTGTTAAGTGGGATATGGAAGTAAAAAATGACCTATTTTTATTTCACAGATAGTTATATATTTTAGTTTCTTTAATAAGTATTTTACATTTTATAATTTTAAGTTTTTAATGTAATGAATAAAAGAAAATTTAAAATTTCTAAATGGAAATACCAATACTCCTTTCTAATGACATATCGGAACATTGTTTATATCATATCATATATCATTTATTTATAAATTATGTAATTTGGATGTCGTAAATAAATGATTGATAGCTGGCATCTTAAAAATAAACATAATGTGATAAAAGAGCGATTTTAAATTTTAAAAATAAAATCAAATACACGTGCTTGATTTTTTTATCTAATCAATTACATTAAGAACTAATGGCCTATTATTAAAGATTATGTTGTTATTAAAGGTATTTCTAAGGACCTCAATAACCTCCCTGGTACTGTGCGCAGGACATTCGTCTTGCTGGAACCACAAATTATTTATTTCATTTGGCGAAACTGTAGTTCTAATATGGCCGGTAAAATTTGTTCTTGCAAGAGATCTTCATTCAGAGTTTCTTTAAAAATAAATGGTCCAATTAAACGGTTGCTTGAAACAAAAAAATAAATGTTTTATCTAATTGTGTGACGTAAATTAAAGGCTCATTTTAAATTACCTATAACAAACATACATCAGACGTTACAACCAAACCTTGTTTGTAGCCGCCTTCCTTCTAAAATATGTAAATTTTCTGTATCCCAGAAGTGATAATTGTGCCTTTTAAAATTTTTACAATTTGTAAACCGGGTTTCGTCTGCCAGAAAACCTTGGATTGGAAATTGGGTATCTGTAGAGATTTAGTAATAAACCATTGACTAAAGGTGATTCGCCTATTAAAATCATTTCCCTGAAGACCCTGGAAAATACGTGGTTTACATAAATAAAAAACGGTGTTTTTTAAAGATCCATGCACGGATGACTTAGAATTTGTTGTCTGTTCTTCCACTTTTCTAACTGATGTTGTGGGTTCATCTCTAACGTTTTCCATTATAAAGGCCTCTTTTGCTTTAGTATTTTTTGTATAAGTTTTGGGATTCGGTTTCAAAAAAGATTCATGGGCTAACAAGTTCGTAACTCAGAATCTAAAATGTTTTTAATTAGGTTAATGCCGTTCAAAAAATTGTTCTCTGTATGCAAGTGCAGCAGCTTCTGTTTTTCGTTAGATTTAAAATAAATTTCTAGCATATTTACCTTTCATTGAAATAATTAAAAGCCATTAGTGCAAATCCTTAAAATATTTCTTGTTTAACGACTTAAAAAAATAAGTTTTGAATAATCGTTTCTAAACCAGAAATAAATATCATTTGTTTTTTATGAAACGGGGCGGCCATTACGCAGTCTGGTCCAAGCCTACTATCAAATTAACAAAAATTATTGTTTTTAGCGCTTAAGCATTCTAAAAACTCGACTTTTAATACATTAATAAAAAGCTTTTGAAAAGATCTTTTTCAAAATGCAAAATTCTATTATGGTGTCTGTATGAAAATCCAAAGTTTGGGTAGATATCTTAAAAACAAATAAAAATAAAAAGTAGTTTGCGAGCTACAGGCAAAAGTTCAAAATGCACCATAATGGTTTTTCTTAATTATCTTAAAAACCACAAAAGATAAAAAAATTCAAAAGCAGTCTTAATTTTGCCAATAAACTTTTCTTATTTTACCAACACTGTATCTCTAATGGTTTCCGAGTTACCAATACATGTAGGCCCAATTTGGGACACACTGTATGTAGGTTAAGAAGCATCCTGTACAGTGTGTTTCAAGATAGGTATTACAGGAGAACAAATGGACCAAACATTTTGAAATTTTTAAACCTCCTTATGGGGAAACTAAGACGTTTAAGACACATGTTTATATAAAGTTTTTTTTATTTTTTTGTGGTAGAATCGTTTGGTTAGGTTTGTCGGTTGAGTTACTGGACACCCTGTATGTATGTAGGTAATTTGATTGAAATTGATGAAAACTTTGATGTCTATTGGTGCCTAAACTGTGTGGTTTATCGACTTTAATAAGGAGTAACTTATTTTTAAGTTTCTGATTGCCTATAAAATGACGCCCCCAGCTTTGCGATATCTGTCAAAATAAAAAAATTATGATGTAAATAAATTTTAAGTTTTAGGTAAAGTGCCCTCTGGCGGTATTTAAAAAAGTACTTTTGTCTTAAAATTTTAGAATCTGTAAAGCTCGATTTGTGTGCCAAATATCAACTGGATTGGTTAAAAAAATACATGCAATATGGCGAAAAAACCAAAATAAAAATTGAACTTTGACAGCTTGTAACTTGAAAACGAATGACATTTTGCCATCACCCCCTTAAGTTTCGTGATCGATTTTTTAATCACCCTGTATATCCTGGGATAGACGTATATAGAAATATGTATTTTTAACAAATAAAAAATAGATATTTATATTATTTAAAATGTCATAAGTATACTTCCTTTAATTGTTTTGTAACAAAAGTACAAAATGCTAAGAAAAATGCCCCTAATACATTTTGTAAAAGGCTAGAATTAAAACCAAAAGACTAAAACTGTTTGTCGTAAATAGAGCCAATGGCTTAGAACGTGTTTTTTTAAACTTACTAGCTTACTTGTTTTGTTAAACATACAATTTATATTTAAACTAGTTTGTTATTAAGACAAAAATATTCCGGATTTTTGTTCCCTATAAATTTTTGCCTTGTTGCCTAATTACTTAAAGATATTTGGTAAATTATTACTCATGTTAGTTAACATTATAGTTAATATTATATATATATTTTTAAATATGTTTTAATAGAGGTATTTTTACTACTCATACCTTCTGAGGTCTCCTTTTTCCTGTTAGAGAGCGTCAAAATTTGTTTGTACTATGGTGACCTGGAGGAAGGTGTGTAATCGACGTGCTTTAAAAACGGGCTTGTTTTTTTGTTTAAATTAGGTTTCTAAATATGACACCAGAGGGTACTGTTGTTCCTTATAAGATTTCTACGGATACTGTATACATTGTAAATGTAAATAAAAAATAGTACAAAAGTAATTTGTACTAAAATTTTTAATAACATAATTTAAGTTTTATTATGCAATTTCCGGTTAAATAATAATAAACGTATTGTAATTATTTGGTTAATTTAGTTTTAGATCTTATTTCCCTAGGGGGGATAGAAATAGGAACCTTGGACTGGAAAGTTGCATTATGGTTATAATAATGTTGAATTTTTAGTTTGGTTTTGAGGATGCCAACCACTTGCGCTGGCGAAACATCAGGGAAACAAAATCTACGATGACGGCCGAATAGCCTAAAAAACATAGCCGCGAAAGCCTAAGTATAAGAAGATTTTGATACGAAAAAAAACTTCAAAACATAAAAGCTGTATTTTTATTTACCTGCATAAAAAAGCACAAAATTGTACACCCCTTTAAGCAGTTAGCGGGGTATCGTTTTTGTTAGAAATATTCGTTCAGTTGCCGCTCGAGATGCCACTGAACTTATTCAATATAATCAGGTTAGTGATAAATATATTAAAAAAATACAATTTATTCTTTACAATTTTAACACCGATGTATTTGCGGACCCATGTTTATGCAGTGCTTGTCTAAATTTAGGACCCCCTCCTAACTTTTGGATTGTTTGGTATTTTTTCAATAAAATTTGGAAACTTTGGTGAGAAAACATAAACCAAATTTTAGACAGGAAATGACAGATATAAATATCAAACTGAAAGCTGGGCGCCATTTTAAAAAGAGAAATTAAATGGAAAAGGTGGTCTTGTGAACATTATTTTAGCTCCTGACGATTACTTTATAACCCCAGAATATAAAGTCACAACCCTAACCTACTACAAAATGGCGGTACTGAATACCTCATTTAGATAAGGTTAAATACACATAATGTGGTATTTTCTTAAAGCTCTTTTAGGGATTTATTTAATGGTAATATTGGTAATATTATACAGGGAAGACAAAAAATATAGATTTTTTTAAGGACGTACACTGTTTATTAGATCACCATTAAAAAGATGTCTAAAAGATCTTCTCAAATTTTCGTGAAAAATTACCAAACAATTAAAAAATTAGTACAGGATATTCAGACTTAAGACAAGTACTATATAAACTTTTATTTTAATTTTTAATTATGCTTTACTTTTTTACCAACATTCTGTAATACCCTGTATATATTTTTTTTTTGTACTGTAATATGCTGTGATTATACTGATATGATTGTATTTAGAAATATTTCATATTCTACGCACTTCAAAAAAATTAATAACAACAATAACTTTTTTAGCACTACTTATAAAATAACCTGATTTTTTCTATTTAAAAATTGTTTAAGGTCCACTATATACAAAGGGTCATAAAAAGCCTCAATCGGTGTATATGTCACAAGCAAATGGGTGTTTTAGGCAAATAGCTTCTACCTAGGCAATTGCCTTTTGCCTGGGTAAATGAATTTATGAAAATATTTTTTATTTTAGCAAGCACAAGCACGTGTAATTTGATTGGTTCGAAATGCTATAGACGGTCATGTAAAACTGTCACATTAGGGCGGTCATGGATGGTTTTGGTTGGTTATTTTTTTTTAATTTGTTTATTATTAAATAAAAAAACAAAACGATTTTACTAACCAGAACTAACCATGACCCCCAATGTGACAGTTTTGCATGACCATCTGGTTATCCAAATATTTTTATTTCCTTTTGCCTGAAAATAGCATTTAAATAAAAATACACCATTTGCCCAAGCAGAAAGCATTTGCCTAGGCAGAAGCCATTTGCCTAAAATAACCATTTGCCTGCAACATATACACTTATTAAATAACAATATTTACGACCAAGTCTGGCATGACGCACTTCTTAATAAACTTCCCTCCTACGGTCTTCCAACTAAACTTTGCTCTTGGCTCTTGGCTCTCCAGTTATCTTTCTAATCGACGTATATCAGTCATTGTTGATGGCCACTCTTCAAGCTTTCACGAAATTAATGCTGGAGTGCCTCAGGGTTCAGTACTAGCACCAACTTTGTTTCTTCTTTACATTAACGACCTTCTTTCTTCCATAACCAATCCCACTCATAGTTATGCTGACGATAGTACCCTTTTCTTCACTTTTCAGGTTTTTAAACCAATCTTTCAACCCGACTTGTAAAGCAAACGCAGGGCGATGCAGATATCTCTTTCTCAGGATCTTATTTTGATATTGGATTGGGCGCCAAAAATCTCGTTCAATTTAATGCATCCAAAACACAGTCATGTTCCTTGTCGCGAAAAAAATCATCAAACACTTATCCTTTGCTTATAAGTGGTCAGGTTTTGCAGATCGGGGACACATTTAACCTTGTGGGCGTCACATTTGAGAATAACCTTAACTGGCATAAACACATTGTATCTATAGCCTCCGCGGCTTCAAAAAAGCTTGGATTTCTTTTTCGAGCCAAAAAGTATTTTTCTCCTTCCAATTTATACACTCTCTAATGATCCTTTACTTACTCAAAGTCTTCCTTCCCTTGCCCATCGTCGAGCTGTGAGAGATCTATCGCTCTTCTATAGATACTTTTACGGCTTCTGCTCCGACGAATTATCCAGTATAGTCCCTCCTCTTGCAGCTTCTAACAGAGAAACTCGTGGTGCCGTACGTATGCATCCCTATACGGTCCAATTGGAGAGGCCTCGAACTTCCCATTTCGTTTGTTCTTTTATCTCTAGAGTTTCTAGACTGTGGAACCTACTGCCAGCGGAGGTCTTTCCTTCCCCTCCAAATCTTGAAGTTTTTAAGTCTCGTGTTAACAAACTTCCTCTTTCCTTGCTTAAGACACCACGGCACGTTAGTATTTAGGCTTTCAGCCTTCGTGGATTATCCAAAGATAAAAAAACAATTTATAAAAATAAAAATTTTAACAACGTCAAATAGTAAAATTATGTGGCATTAGTAGATTTTATAGAATACGTTTAAAAAATTATTAATGTTATAATAATTTATATAATACCAAGGAATATAATAGCTACCGCAATAGAATTTCAGACATGTGTAATTCTGCCATTTGAACTGGACTTCTATTGCAATAGCTATAATATTCTTTGATAATAGAGAATATATTAAATATAATTTTTTGTTTTTATTATTTTATAAATATCTGTTTAGTCAGTAAAAATAACTTATGACAGTTTTTATATAGTGCATTTCTTTAATATTTTCTATATACTTAATTAAGAAAAAAATATATATTACTATTTAATATATCTCTTCTATTTTTAAAAGGTTTAATTTAAAAAATTTAAACCTGTGGATATATAATTAATGCATAAATACCATATTTTTAGTAAAATTGGACAGATAAAAATTTCAAGATGGCTGCTGCGAGCCATCTTGAGAAAAAATAAATAAAAGGGCGGTCATAAAACACATTTATTTTAATTACTTTCGGGAATATGGCCATCCAAATTAGTTATTTGGATGATTTTAAAACTACCGCCATTTTGTGAAAGGTAAAAGGATTAACTTTATATTCCAGAATTAAAAGAAAAAAACTATGTGCCACAAGACCCCGCTTTTTATTTATTTTTCCCAAGATCTTAAAATTTTTACTTGTCAATTTTACCCTGAAATATAGTATTAATGCAATAAGTTGTATTTTTCTAAATTGATTCGATAAAAAAAAGGTAAAGGGGAAATTAAAGAATGCCCTGTATAAAGTGTATTAATATATTTTACATTTAAAATATTTAAAAGTTTTTATTTAAAAACTATTTATATTTACTGTAATTAGTTTGTTCTCCTTCTTTTGGAGCACAGTAACTATAATCATTATTAAAAACTTGAGTCAACAGTTTTTCAGCGTTCGCTGAACCGAAGCAAAAGAAATTATATTGTTTATTCAAGCTCTTGTTCTTGACTTTCTTTTATGGGACACACAGACCAAATCTTTTTTGTTTTTCTCTGACACAAAGGAAAGCAAGTAGTGCTAGAAAAAGTCATTGTTTTATTTCATTATTTACTTTGACGTAAATTAAAATAAGAGTTTTGTAGTTTTTAGGTTTTTGTACTATTTTAGTTAGGAGCAACAAAATTTTAATATTATATTATTATGAACTTTATTCAGTGTATCCTAGGATAACTGTTACAAAAGAAAATAAAAATTAAATATGTTTAAATTTTTAATTGGTGAATTAAAAATTAGGAAAACTTTCCCTATACTTTGAAAATACAAGGGAAATGTATAACTAAAATATACAAAAAAAATACCTTCATTTTTTAAAACCGAAAGAAAAAACAAAATAAAAAAACTGGTACGAAATTGTATATTATGGGCAAGGCACCATGGGCGCCGGGAGGGAGTGCAAGGGGTGCACTTGCACCCCTGGCTTTTGATAATGGATGAAAAGTAGTAAGTTTTGGCAAAAAAATATTGATTTAAGTCATTTTTAGATGTTTTGTACCCCCAGGACAAAACCGAAAGAAAGGATATAGACGGTGTTTTAAATATACTAAAAGGACTAAAAGGATGTGGCAGGCTGTTTGGTGAAAGAGGACCTTTTTACTTTTTTTCTACTTTGCACCTTCCTGGAAGTCATCCTGCGGGCGCTCATGCCTTGCACTATTTGCATTAAAAACCGGCATCTATAAAATTCTTTAAAATTGCAATATAAGAACCATTTAACACACACGAGAATTATTCTGAAAATTATTACCAAAATAGTGCTGAAAATTTTAACAACAATTATTTTGTGTATTGCACGTTAATTAACTTTTAGGAAAATATAATATATAAAATGCTTTTAATATTGGCGCAACACCATTTTTAAGGCTGTTAATATCATTTAACGTTAATTCAAAGATTAAAAGAAAATAATTAACTGTTCATCGACATCTCAGTAGTAGTTGTAGTCACAAATATTGCTTATCCATATGTGGCATAAGACAGGGTTTCCGACTACATTTTGACTTATTATGACCACGAATAACTTTAAAACAAATCAAATTATTTAAATGCGGTATGCGCCTTAGTTTTTTGTTATATCCTCGCCATTTGGTTGTGACATTTTACTACCACAGAAAGAGAAGTATCAGGCTAATTTTATTTTTCTGCTAAACATGTCTATTACCACTACCCAGGAAGGTATAAGCTCGATAGGTCACCTCCAGGAAATTGATTACTTGCCCGTTTCCCTTATATCACTCCCTGACACTAAGTGTCAGAAAATTTTTAGACAAGCCATTACTTGTAGACCATTAGACATATTAAAATAAGACTTGATAGAGGTAAATGGCTTGAAAAAGGAAAGATTAGGCATATTTTTAATTTTTTGGTCACTTCCGGTTGGCCGGAAATGGATTATATACAGTGTGTGACTTAACTGTACCTGTAAAAAATTTTATTTTTAATATTTAAAAAAAAATTCTTCATAAAAATTTTGCTTCGTCAAAAACTAAAAGCTAAAAAATTACACTATAATATACGAGCTGCTTGAAAATCGCAAAAATATTATTTTGAAAAATATAAAAAGTAATTAAAATACCCTTATACTTTTTTTTATCGCCTATCATTACTTAGAAAAATTAGGTGTAAACTAATATATATATATATATATATATATATATATATATATATATATATATATATATATATATATATATATATATATATATATATATATATATATATATATATATATATATATATATATATATATATATATATATATATATATATATATATATATATATATATATATATATATATATATATATATATATATATATACATACATTTTTTTACATTTTTTTTAACAGTAGGAGATGATAGGAATAAAAAAGATTCCAAAGTGACATTTGTATGTCTAACTATTATTTCTAAAATAACAGATATTTATTTACCAGTTACTATTTAAGTAAAGATTTTTGTCTACATTATGTCAACGGATGGACTTTATAATAGATAAATGAACCAAAAATTTAAATGTTTAAGTAATTCGTGCATGGCAACTGCTTTTCTTTTTAAAGAAAAAACAAGATTAAGGGTATGAGAATTGTTTTGTTTTGTTTAAGGGCTTTAAAAACTAGAAAAATATGAAAATAGACCAACGCAAAACTAGTTTTATTTTTAATAATTCAGCAGGATGAGGATTCCATATCTGAAATTTCACATTAAATAAACCATTTTTTTAGTGTCATATTCTTTTAAATCATATTTTACACCTTTTTTATGTAAGTTACCTAGTTTTAATATCTACAACACAATAATTATTGTTAAAGATTGTCAAATATATTTAAATACAAAAATGTAAAACCAGATAAATTACGTAAAAAATGTGTAAAACATAATTAAAATAAGATTAAACCAAAAATAAGTTGTTTGTTTATTTTATATAGAATTTCAAATATCTAATTCTGCTTTAGTTTTAATTCGATATTTTGCTAAATTATTAACAATAAAAGCAGTTTTGTCTTAGTCTATTTTAACATTTTTTGTAGTTTTGAAGCCCCACAAAACAAAATAAATGTCCCAACGTGCAGTTGCCATGGACTTTCTTGAACATTTAAATTTTTAATTTATTTATCCTATTGTAAAGTTATCACGAGGACATACTGGATTTATTTGAGTTTCGAATCAAAATGAGTACATAAATTAAAAGAGGTATTAATACGCAAAAATTAATTTATTTACTTCTGCCACGTGTGCCACGAAATATAAATAGAGGTAATGCCTAATATTAGTTTAAAGTTATTCTTACCAAGTCTTTTTTATTTTCTACAGTGAAAATATTTTTGAAATTATCAAATAAACTTTTTTGGCCCACCTCTGCTTCTCGAGTAACCTTCCATTTAATATTAATGACATTTGACTTAAGGGCATCGGTTGGGAAGATAATTATTGCTAGTTAGTTGTTTACAATATTATTTCTATTTATAAGAAAACACGTTTTCTTGCGGAGAATAAGTAAGACTATTAAATTAAAAAAAAACACCCTAAACAGTTTCAAACAATGTTATCTAAAGTCAACCATTTTACTAAACTACCTAAAGAGAGAAATATTAAGAAGCCCAAAAAATATTGCTTTGCAAATAAAGTTACTCAATCAAAACAGTCGGGCTACACCCTGCTGTTTTAAGAAAAACCGTACAAAACAAAAGCGGATAAGTGTCAACAACGCTGATCGATAATAATCATAAAGGTAGAAATAAAGACTGATTCTCACATTGTTGTTTATGGTATAAGACGAGAAAAATGTTTTAATGCATTAGTATTTTTATTGCGCAAAGAAATAAAAGATATATTATGTACACACACAAAAAATAAAATTCTTGCAAGTAGAATACAAATTTTCTTGAACTTATATTTTTAACTTTTAACAAATTTTCTTAAAGAAAAACAATATTTTTGATCAATAAAAGTTATATTATCTTCCTAATAAATAATAATGTCCTTACTTTACAGAATCTGCCAGTCAATTATTCATATAATCAATGCGTGATAAAAAAAAACAGTCTAACGCAAATATCGGCATGTAAACGTGGGTGACTAATAGTGCTAGTTTTGTTACTGCATATCTGGGCGATATAACAATAATTATTGCTTATACGGTATACTCGTTAAACAAGTATACCTATATTCTTAAAATAAGAAAAAAATTAACTTAGATAAAGAATAATAATATAAGCGATGTTTAAGACAATCTATTCTTACAGGAAAACTAAAATATCTTTAGCCAAGACAAAGTAATATATTTTTGTCTCTATTTAAAACAAAATAGAATTTAAGTAATCGCGTCGAAAAAATATTATCTTTAAAAAACATCAATATTCCTAAGTTAAAAAATTCATGTTTACTTGACTGATTTTATTTTTACGCTTGTGCTAAAAGACATTTTTAGAATATTATTTATTAATAAAAAGAATATATTATTTTCGATTTAAATAAAGACATTTCTTTTTGTGTGTATTTTAAGTACAGGGTGGGCAATTAAGCTGAGTACCGCGGCTGTATCTCGGGAACTATATACAGGGTATCCGGGAAAATGTGGAAATCTCTCGCACACGCATGGAACAGATGAAAATAACACGACAAGTTCCTATAAAATTTTTTCCGTTTAAGCTCCCCTGCGGAGATATAATCCCCTAAAGGGGGCAGCTAGAAATCGATTTTTCGTGAATAACTTTTAAAGCGCTCTGTATAATTTGATAATATTTTAGTACGATGCATACTAGTAAAGACCTCTTAAAATAGTGCCCCATGAAACTTATGTCGCTTCTTTAGTTTGCCAGGGACGGACTAGTTTTCGCATATTATTGATAATATTTTTACGCCCTGTATGGTGAGGACACAAAAAATATGTTTTTGGGTAGTTGAAACCTTTTGCAAAAAAAAAAAGGTACTCTTGTTTGATATCGATTAAATAAGTCGTTTTCGAGTAAAAAAGTCTTTGTTTTACTAATTTTTGTGGGGTTGATATGAGGAAGAATTCCCTTATCATCCACATTTTTATTAAATTCAATAAAAACTGAACATCAACTGCTTAATTAAAAACTTCGTAAGAAGGTTCAACATAGCCTCCGCGAGCCCGACGAATTATTGAGGATCACTGTACTTTACCCGCCACAATGAGGCCAACATTATTCCTTATTTGATCGCAGCAGTGAAACGTGATTCTCCGGAGAAGTTCTGGTATAGTACTTTCGACAGGGAGTGGAATACGCCAAAGTTCGTAAGATGTCCCCACAAGTGAAAATCGAGTGGCGTCAAGTCGGGAGATCGAGGGAGGCCAGGCAATAGGTCCTCCTCTACCTATCCAACGGTTTTGGATAGACTGTATTTAGGTGCTCCCGCTTACAGCAACGCTGAAATGGGGTGGTGCCCCATCATAGTGCATGTAGTTGCATGTTTCAACGGGTTTCAAGTGGCAAGAGTGTTCTACTAAATAGTGAAAATCGTTCTGAAGGAATTCCAAGTAAAGTTCTCCATTTGAGTCATTGTGCTGCGTGCAAACTCAGAATGGTCCAATCCCGAAATTGCCAACGATTCCTGCCCGGGCATGAATTTGTTGAAACTGATGTTGGTGATGCGAGTTCGCTCAGTCGCTTTTATGAGTCATTTATCGGCACGCCCGCTACATGCGAGGTTGATGTGAATTGATGATTCCGGCTGCTAAAGGCCTAAGCTTCGTCCGTGAAGAGTATCAAAGTGATGAAATTTGCATTTGCTCGTCGCTTGACTCTGTGCAACCGGTTGCAAACTGCATGTGTACGGGGAAAGTCTTCGGGAAGCTCAATTCATGCAGCTTTCATGCAGATGATATGGATACAAGAAAGTTGTTCTTTAAGAATTCAATCGTACTGTATCGTCTTCGGCGTGTTCAGAATTGCGCTGATAATTCTTCGAGTGCTTCGTTAAGGAGGTCACCTACAGCATTTAAAATATTTTCCTCTAATTAAGCTGTACGTACTGTTCTTCCCCCGACCAGCGTCTGTACTTCTTTCCCCAAAATTTTCTGGGGTGCATGAAGGGATTTAAAATGTATTACCTTTATTAAAATGAATCTTTCGAGTGCTTATTTATGAGGTCACCTACAGCATTTAAAATACTTTTCCTCTAATTAAGCTGTACGTACTGTTCTTCCCCGACCAGCGTCTGTACTTCTTTTTCCCAAAATTTTCTAAAAGTATGAAGGGATTTAGTAAATGTGTTTACCCTTTATTAAATGGAATCGCCCACCATTCTTAGACGTTGGTCAACTGTCGCAATGCCTTATGACCGAATGGAGAAGCGGCTCCCACGATTGGGATATCTGTCTGTGGTATCAGCCTCTGGCTTCCAGCGCATTGCGTGGGACCACATACTCCAGGTGCTCGCCTGCACATTCACTAAACGCGCATTCCCTTATTTCCAATTACCCAAGTTCAAAGACGAAAATTCGTAAATTAGTTAAGGTAATATCGAAGTAGTAGAGCTGGAGTAGTGTCACCAGCGTGAAGAAGATTGGATAACCCCGGTTCCTGAAAGGTGGTAATTTTTCGTGCCTAGATATGTGCTTAGCAGCCTCCCTGGAAGCTGTACATTTTGCGGCAAGGTCCTGACGTCTGCTACGGATAGGACTTCGATACTTTGAGATCAAAGAATTACGAATTACATCGAAAATAAAATATTGTATGATTAAACGGAAAATAAACCTCTTATTGTTAAAATATTTTTTTCTATCGAGGCTACGGCTCTATTTTATCGATGTCGCTCAAAAGTACCTTTTTTAGCAAAGATTTAAACTACCCAAACGCTGACTTTTTGTGTCCTCTCCGTACAGGGCGTCAACCACATCATCGATAGTGCGAGATAACTAGTCCGTCCCTGGCAAGCTAAAGGAAGCTTTGACATAGGTTCGAGTGGCACTTATTTTGGGAGTGGCTTTCACTTGGGCATGCATCGTACTTTAGTATTGTCGAATTATACAGAGCGGCTTCCTTAAAAGTTATTCTGCGAAGAAGATCGATTTCTAGCTGCACGCTTTAGGGGTCTGTTATCTCCGCGGAGGACTGCAACGGAAGAGCTTTAGGGCATTACTTAGTCACAAATTTTTTATCTGTTGTGATACTGTGCACGAGATTTCACGTTTTCCCGGACTTTCATCGCCTAGGCACGGCTTCCGAGAAAAAAGCTACAAGCAAACCTATGAAGCCAAGAGGCGCTGCTGGAAACTACTCTTAAGATTTTAAGTCGACCGCTAGGGGGCGTAATGGTAGCCACAAAATAGAAAAACGGTTTTTCTTAAAAATATTATATAATAACTTATGTATGACTTTCCCAAACATTTTAAATGCATTGGTATTTTCTTTTTCAGATCATATAATAGAGCGTTAAAAAAAATAAAAAATGGTGAAAACCTCAAATCAATATCGTTATCCGTCTTAGAGATATAAATAAAAATAGATTGTTAATTACTAAAAACTGTCGCAGCAATTGTTCCAAACTTATGACCACTAATTTATATCACTCTCGAAAGCACTTATAAGATATGAAATTAGGCTAAATAAATATAATATATTTAATTTTTAGGGTACGGTAATACCAACTTTTTAAATAACTTACTATTTATTGGGACATATTTTTAAAGCTAAATTGTGTTTACTTTTTTATATATTTCTAAAACCAAAATGAATTTTAACACATTATACTATTTTAGTCACTAAATAGCAGTTAAATATTTATTATATTAAACATAATTTCAAACAAGATCTGCTTTTGCTAATTTAGTGGATATTTCTTCTGGAGTCCTAGCAAACACATCACTCACAATTTAAAATTAAACTGGTTCTGAATTCTCACTTTAAAAAAAAACGTTTCAGAGACACATTAAAACTATAATAATTTGAATTTTTCACTACAGATTCTGCAGCTTTTACATAAATAATTTAAAAACGAGCATGACAACAAATTCAGACACTTTTACTTTTGACGTCTATTAAAGTTCATGACATTGTTTATAACCTAACTTAAAATATCAAATTTTCTCTTGTAAAACGGGCTCGTAATAATGTTCTTATGTTTTCTTAATTTATAGTTTTGGTACCAAATATATACTAAAAACTAAACAATGTAGAGAAAACATGGCATATTTTTCTTAGATATATAATGCCTATACCAATATATATTTTTAAATGATGTTATATTTAAATAAAAGTCTTTATTATTATGAATTTATAGATTCTGTTGTTGGACCACAAACTTATAAAGTGCAGACACAGTCATTCTGAACCACTGAATAAAAATCCTAATAAACTTAGGCTGAAGTAATAAAAGACATTATTAGTTTAGGATTCGTTTTAATTGTAAATTTATTAAAAATTACTAATAACACCTTAAATGGTATATGTATATATATATATATATATATATATATATATATATTATGTTATATATATATATTATGTATATATATATATATATATGCAACTTTTGATGAATATTTTTTTTTACTGGTTTATTTGTCAAGTTTAAAAGGCACTTTATAAAAATTTAATTTTTAATCAAAATAAAAAGAAAATGTTGCGCTTTGGCCAAGAGAGAGTCAATAAATAACAGGCTTGGGTAGATAATAATTTAATAGGATAGAGAGATAGATGAGATAGAAAAGAATTGCATTGCCGTAAAAATGCACAATATGTACAAAGGATCGTTATAATACCCAGAAGTCCAAGGTCGGCTATGTGAAGAAACAGTTTTAACCTTTCTTCAGTGAAGGAAATACCAAAAATTAAAGGAACAAAACCCTCTGTAGTGAGAGATCGCTGGAATTTTGCAGAAAACTCAGAGGACTATAAGGAATCCAAAGTTGTAGGGAATTATTTTTATTTTATTTTTTTAATTCTGGTATTTTGGCATTTGCGCGTATTCCAGCTGTATAGCCAGGGGAAGGTATCACTTATTAATTTTGCAGCTAGGTCTCGTGAGCAGATCTTTTTTGTTTAATTTAGCTTGTTGTCATAGCAACTTGTCAAGAATCAAGGCATTTTATTGGCTTAAAACAACAGGTACAAAATTTTCAGAAAAAAATTAAAAATATTTTTTTCACTTTTTGTCGACCTCTTTAACTCTTTATCTTATCATTAACTTTTGTGTATGGAGTATGTTTGATTAAATCTTAATACTTTGACATTAGGAATCTGGAGAGTTTCTATCTCGTGCACCATTAATTAGCCCGGAGACCCTATATATAGCATTTAATTTTACATCAAATAACCAGACCTAACGCAACGCTAGCCACACCTTTCACTTCTCGCCTGGCAGGTAGGTACTTGTGCTCATTGAAAAATGCCTGTCAATTTTTTTATCAAACCTTACTATAAATGAACTAAATCCTAGAAAATTTTTAAGCTTAGATTTATTTATTTATTTATTTTAAATACAGGGTGATAATGTGCACGGCTGATGTGCTTGCCAGGTGATGATTGTCATATTAGCATGCTATGACTCATCACTATACAAATTTCTAGCCTTTCAGGCCCAACGTTACTCGAAGGGTTCACTAGCTCTCCTACTACATTAAGAACATAAGGTGTATTATTTTTTTAAAATAATAAAATGTACTTTTTACAGATTATTGGCAAATTTGCAACTAATATTAGCTGTTTAAAAGGCTTAAAAGAGACACAAATAGTATAACTTCTTTAATGAACTTAAAATATATTAACATAAAAAAGAATAATTTGAATGTAAAATGCTTAATACTAAATTACGAAAATACTAAAATCTAATTTAAATAGAAATAGATTTCTTTAAAAAAAAGATAATAATACATCGTGTCTACCTAAGTTCGCACCATATGAAAAACTTTGCATTACAAATTTTACAAAAAATAGTTATTTCTTATAAAAAGTTCTGCATTGTATAAAACCCAAAATGAAATTATCAAATATTATGTTTATGCGGTGGTTTACGAGGATGTCAAAAAATATGAATTTTGCTCAAGAGAAAAGTACCCTTATTTTTCATATCGAAAAAATTTATAAAAAAAGAAGTTAAGGATTAAAAATACTTTTCAGATATGCCAATTGCTTTATTTTGGAGAAATATTTTTTTATGTGTTTTTGCAATAACAAGCGTTTCTGTGACTTTTAGCTGTTTTGATAGTTTTTAAGCTTTCTTTACATGTTACATTTGGAAATAAGTATGCACTATTGTGCAAACTTAAATTTTCTCCCTTAACACAAAAAAAATTCTTGAAAATTAACAAGTTTGCATATTTTGTTATTTTTAATTCTAAACATCTTTTCTTTATAAAAGTTTTCGATATTATGAAAATAAGAGGGCTCCTCCTGAGCAAAATTAATATTTTTTGGCTTTCCTCGTATACCACTGCAAACAATTAATATCTAATGATTGCATTTTAGGTATAGAACCATGCAGAATTTTTAATAAAAAATAACTTTTTTTGTAAAATTAATAAAAAAAAGTTTTCCATATGGTGCGAACTTAAGTAGACAAGCTGTATAATAGTAGTAGATAGTATTTATTACAATTGTTGATTATAATACAAATAAAAATTTTGTTAAAAATAATATTTTTTAACTAAAAATTAGTTTACTTGTATTTGTAAAGGACATAAAATAATAAAAGCTCTACATACTACAAGGCACTAAGATTGTTTTAATTTTTAAATACCATACTAATAGCAATAAAAATTGTAATTTATAAAATTACAAAAATATGGTTTATTAAAACCTTGGCTTAAGTATCATAAGTTGGGTCAGTTCGAACCAAATGAGTAACCAAATTTTCGTTGATGTTTCTGGCTGAAATATTCCTTGAATCGGAGCTTGGAACATCTTCAAATTTATGGAATGTTTTGGTTTAGCTCTAAAAATAAAATAGCTCTTTTATGGGAATGCTAGTTTAGTCAACATATTTGCTTTTTATTGTTTTCTTAGGAGGTTTAATAAGACACAGTATTCTTAGTTTGCAGCAGTATTGCTGATGATGATATCCACACTGTAAACAGATGTTGATAAAACTGGACTGGAGTAAATATTACTTTTAGGTTTTTAACTTTACAATGGTCTCCAACCGATTTAACATTCAAATTTATAAGAAATTACATTTTTATTATTTTTTACCCCCATTATTTTCTCACTGGCCGTTCTTCTTCATATCATCTTCCAGCTAAAACAAACCAGGCGCATAGGTTTTTATAGAAAACCATTAGTATTGTTATATTTAATCCTAATATATAGTTATTAATTATAAATTATTGGACTTACTCGGGTTACTTAAGCGCTATATGCTTTATGCATTTTGTCAGTTATCAAGGGGTGGTATAATATGCCACGTTTAGGTATATTTAATTTCTTAATCTCTCTCAAACATCATTAAGCGCTTGAAGCACTTTGGTTACCTAAATATAAACCTAAACGACAAGTATTTTTAAATAAATATATAGGTACCCAAACCTGATACATAAAATAAATGAGTTTTTACGAACAATTAATTTATAATAATTCTAATAAGCTGTACCCCATTTTAGACAAATTTTTATTGGTATTAAGTACTTACGTTTAAGTGATCTTCGCAGACATAAATTTTGGTAGTTTTTGAATATCTTGTCACATTGACCTGTGTCAAGTCAAGCTTATCTACTTTCTGTCTGTGGTACCCCAACGAAGAGTTTTCTGGTGAATTAATTTTTGAATTTAAACAATTTCTCATATTGCATTTTTTATAAAAGACCCTTTCCGCCCTTTTGTTACTGGTATTCTGGGTATTCATAAGTAAGTTTTAATTCACAGTAAATTAAAAAATATATATTAATTTTAAACCCGCCAAGAAATTTACTACAAACAACGAAAAACTTCTTTTAGAAATGGAAAATTATTTAGCAAAATAAAGTTTACATAATTTTTCATTTAAAGTTTCTATTCGTTAATAGTTTAACAACTGATCGTAATAAATCGATTAAATGATCACGTGTGAAATAGTGGTTACCAAAGAAGCGTGTCACGTGGTATACAAACACCGGTTGATATGAACCATTAAATGATTAGTCAAACCAGATTTTTTAATCAAAACGACCTTATGGGTTAGTTTGGCAACATTGCTGCCCAGAACGTAAGTCGTGCAGATTAAAGCTAAGAAAGAAGTCGTGGCCTTATTGACGTCACAAAAGCCAAAGGATCCGCCAACATTTTTAAACTGTTTCGCGCCAAGTAAACGTTTAATGCGGATATTTTTATTACCTTTAAAAAGAAAAACTACTTTTATTATTAGGTAGCTATGTAAATATATAAATTTAATTAATTTATTTGAAAAACGGCTGCACAAATATTTTTGCAAGGAGCCTATTTATATAATATAAAAGCCTGTTGCAAGATTGACCTAAGTAGATAACCAAAAAATTATATAAATTAATCTGATTACTTTAATTTTTTTTTTTAATCTAAGTAAACGAGAGTACTTAAATCTCGCGACACTTTTTTATATCCTATAAATTGTGTAATAACGTTATATTTTTATAGTAAAACTCTAGTTTAGTTTTTTTAGTGCATTTAAATAAAACCTTGTGTAAAAATAGTTTTTTTACATTTAATTCATTTTAATTAATGATTTAACTTTGAGAACAACCTGTGTAAAATATCTTGTAGGTTGGTCAAGGCGGCTGCCAGTTTTCTGACTATTATTTATTAAGCAAAAATAAATTTAACCAGAAACAAAGCCTAGGCCTCCAACAACCAGTTCATCTGGATAAAACTTTCAGTTAGTTCGTTCGCTTAAAAGAGAGTCTATTTTCAACTTGACTGCCTTGGTTTATTTTGCATTTCGTTGGGCTTCCACGAAAACATCAATACTAAGGTATTATAACTTAATACTTTAAACTTTCGTTTGAAATAAATGATTACAGTTAAATTGTATTCTAAATTTCTACAATTTTCCTAAGTGCGGTAAAAAAATTGAGGACTAATTCATAAACTATTTTAATCAAAAAGCTTCATGGGTCTGCATATTTTTTTGTTCTTAAGATAAAGAGTATTAAACTTTTCGGAAAAACTTAAAAAGTTCAAAAACATCTACAGTCAAACCTCTAGAAAAAATCCTGTAATGTTTTTATATGTTTTTAGCCGATTTTTTTCTCAAAAACTAAGAAAGCTAGGCAAAATAATAAGACAGAAAGAAGCTTAAGTTATTTTTTCTAAATTTATGGAAAATATAAAAATTGCATAAAAATCAGTGGCGTAGGTGCAGTTAAAAATACCTGTTTATGTGTCACTGGAGGCGCCACTGGATTTAACAAATTTAATTGAGTTAATGCTGCCAAGGAATAAAATCAAATAAGAAATATTAGGTAATTAAAAAAAAACACAATTTTTAAGTTCAACGCCTTAACCACACCTAAAAATAATTCATTTCGGACCTATATTTATATGAACTTTTTTCATAGAATGAGCTTGAAAATATCTTTTTCATGTTTTTACCTGTATTAAAAATCACCCTGTATATTATTTTATCCTATTTTACTTTTTTCTTAAAAAAATAAAGATGCTTGTTTAACTTTCACATGATCAGAAATATCAAAAAGAATAACAAAGCGGATACGGATGCGTCACCTTGTTTATATGCTGGTATTCTTTCTAGTAGTAGTAAGTGTATAATATATTTTTTTCTATTGGTTATGATGTCTTTAAAAAAAAATTAGTACTATACAGGGTGCCCAGTAATTCACCCGGCAAACTTTAAGGGGTAAATTTACAATGAAAAATAGGGAAAAAACTTTATTTAAACATATGTCCCAAACGTCTTAGTTTTTAAACAACGGGGTGTTAAAAATTTTAAAAAATTATCGCTTTTTTATTATATCTCTTATACCAATACAAATATTTAAAAAAAATAAAGACATCTCCTATACATTAGAAATTTTTTAACATAAAAGAAAGAAATATACTTTTTACTAGTGGCGTCCATAAGGAGTTTAAGGTAAATATTTTTAAGAAAAAATGATACACCACTGCATTTAATAAAGTAAAAACCTTTTCTTAAACGTGGTTTACAACACATTTGATCTCTTCACTTTTTTTGTTTGTGTGCGGTTTTCGCGTAAACAAATAGAAACCTTCTTGGCATGGTCAAATCCCTATCTAATTAGAATAAATAACAAAGGTTATTTTTTACAATCTTTTATTTAACTAGCAATGTATGTACGGGTGAAATCTTTTCTACTTTTACAATGTGAGTATCAAATAAAAGAGTTTGCTGAGAGAAACTTAAAAAATAAAGTAACGTTATTTTAAATCCAACATGGCAGGAAACCCAAGATGGCGGAATAGTCAGTTTTCATGCACTTCTACAGGATGGGTTTTAAATGTAAGGACTTGCTGGAAATACGAACGTGAGCTATACGTCTTTGCTGCGATTCGTCATAATTTTTGGTAAACTCGGGTTTTTGAAGTCGGATTTAAATGCCTATTCGTATTACAGCTAGACTGTTTGAAATTGACCAGCAAACCTTATGACAATATTGCGTTCAATGGGATAAACGCACTAAGAAACATGTTTAGCGATAGCTAAAAAATAAAATATATTTATAAGGTAAAACACGTTTTTAAAACAAATGAAAATGGAAATAAAATGAATAAAAATATACAAAAAATAATAATAAAGTTTTCTTTATAACTTTTAATATAAACATATAACCTCATTACACAAATTAACAAATTATATAATCTAAAAGCTTGTCGCAAGATTACCTGTGTAGATAAACAAATAAATGACTTAATCTATTTTAAACTAAGTTAATACGAGTAGGTAAGTCTCGAGACAAGCTTTTAGATTATATAATTTGTTAATTTGTGTAATGAGGCTATACATATGTTGATATTACAAGTTATAAAGACAAAGTTTATTACTCTAGAAGTTTGAAGTTAGCAATGCGAAATGACTATGCCAAAAATGAAAACGTTCATTAAACAACAAAAAGGCAAATTTGTTCTAAACTAAACGTGGATTCAAAAAATATTTTAATTTTAGAAAAATGCAGTGGCGTAACATTATCTTCTTAAGAAGATTCAAAAATATGAAAATGTTGTTTGGGCAAATTAAAAAATAGGTTATAAATATAATCTTTTTAAACTGCTTATGTAAATAGTGTAAAAAGTATAAAACTTCTTACTTTATGTTGAATAAATCATTACTTTTTGTCTTACTACTTACATACAGTACGCAAATAAAAAGTTAAATCAATTATTTATTTATTAAAAACATTAATTTTAGCTAACAGCTAATTTTTCCAAGTAATGATAAGCGATAAGAAAAAATGTATAGGACTTTTTTTATTACTTTTTGATGCTTTTTAATTGGGTATTTTAAAAAATATTTTTTTATTTAAAAACAATAATAATAATTTGTGACAAAGCAACATTTTTTCTGAAGAATTACTTTTTTTTGAAATAACAAAAATAAATATTTTACACACACTGTATACAATGTAACAAATGTATTTTCTTTTATTTGAAATTAACTAAAAAATGTTATTTTTACAAAAGTTGCTTTATGGTCCTGCTATTATACCAGTGGTTTGTTTAATGTTATACAAGGTAGGTAAAAAAATAAAAACTTCTTAAGAGTAAATTATCATTTAAAAAATATAATTAAAAGTTAAACCAAAAATTATTCAAAATAATAAATTATAACCTGGTTTCACACTTACCAAACTTCTTGTTAAATAAGTTAGACCAAATTTACCTTAAATACATTTGATAATGTATAACAGAAAAATTGAATATCAAAGAAATTCAGTGTTGCCTTGTCAAATTTGTTTGTAGGATTTTTTTCGCCCTTTCGGGGTCATCCCACCCAGGCCCGACGACCGCCCCCTAGGTGGTGCACTGCAGCCTAAAGGCTTATTGTACCTTGACCCCTACTCCTTCCCATTCACACACCATTCATTCCATAACTTGATGGTTGTTGCTCGGTCCGTTCGTCACCCCCGAGCAGAACACCGTAGTGCCGTTGCCCAAAACCCGCCGGTCACCCATCCAAGTTATGGGCGCGCACTTCACTGCTTAACTCCGGAGATCGACGCTTGTCGAGACAACCGGAGCAGCCACGAGACGCGCCTGTTGTTTATAGGATTAGAGCACGTCCTATTTTTCGTCAAATATTTGATGCATAACTTCTAAACCACCAACCCAGTGAATTATAAATTGACAGTTGACAACTAGGGCAACTTGGTGGTGTTTAGTTTTAATCCTAATATTTGCTTCAAAGAAGTTTGTCTTAAACAAGTTGTATGAAATATTTGATCAAACTTATTTAACAAGAAGTTTAATAAGTGTAAAACCAGCTTTACATAAAGTTTTAAATTTTGTTTTACCTTTAAATTTATGATTATACAAATTTCTAAACCATTAACTGACTACCCGTTATAATATTGAAAGTAATTTAACAAACCCAACGTTTCCGGTTAGTAAAAATTAAAGCACAAGGTAAACTTAAAAATGTGCCTATTCTAATAATAGGTTATTTTAGAGAAATAGTAATAATAATTAAAAAATATGTACCATATAGAAAGAAAATAAACAAATTGACGATAACTTGGGATTTTGCCAGAACTTTTAATTCAAAATGTTTATTGAATTCTTTTAATCAGATTTTTTATATAATTTTTATTAATTAAGGCGTACTTTTAACTTTAAAACTCTTTTTGTTTTTTTCTTACCTTATACTTTGTGTCCCAGGATAGGTGTTACAAGTGAACACATGGGCAAAAAATGTTTGAACTCTTAAGGTACGCGCACATACGTCGGCATCGGACGGACGAGACGGTACGGTTCGGAAAAAATAGTTTTAGGAGGGTTAAATAAAGCAGTGCAACAGTGCGGGCGGTTGTACCGAATGTACAATCCTGCGAGTAATATAGTAGCTTGACATTATTGACAATATTTGACAATATTTAGCTCCACCAGTGGTTTATACCCGGTAGGGCTAACTTCGAATTTTACCTATGGTTTACACTACTGTGCGTGTGTTTGTTTAATTTTACTAAACAACTAAAACATTTTTTCCGATCCGTACCGTCCGTCCGATGCCGACGTATGTGCGCGAACTTAATCCGCATTCGGTAAAGCTGATCGCATGGTCCAAAACTACGAAATACAAAATTTTACGCCAATGGGTGTTACTCAGGGCAAGTTATAGGTAAAAATAGAAAAAAAAGCAAAATAATAAAGAACTTTCATTTTTTAAAATATATTAAAATTGTATGGGTAAATGTTGTAAAGAATGAAAGTTTAAATGCAATATCAGATTTTAGCAATTTTGCCATGCATCCAAATGGCTTTTATTTTTTAAACAAAAACCGTTCGTCGTACAAAAAAATAGCAGAAGACGAAATTATCCCTAGAGTAAATAAGTATTTCAAAAATAATATTGACTCAGAAAAAAGCAGTGGCGTACTACTTTTTTCTTTAAAGCAATTCAATACAAATCTTGTTTAAACGCCACTGGTATTTTTTAAAACTTTTACATCAAAAAATGTAATACAATCGTTCAAACAAGTGTATCAAATTTTGTGAAAATATCTGAATTGGTAGAAAAGTTATGAAAAAAGCATTATTTTCCTAAAAATTTAAAACTTCTTTGAGACATAACTAGAATGCACTTAAAATTTTTTAGAGACTATTTTTTCGGATAGATAATTAGATCAAATACATTTTCGAGTAAAAATCAAATATCAACGAGTCATCCTTCCGGAGATCATGTAATTTCGTCCAAAATGTTCTCGAACATCCTATAGTGCGTCGTGCCAGCTCGATGCTATCAATTTAGTTTCCTTGGGTTGAAAACTAGCAAAAATTGGCAGGAAAGTTTTGAACTGGCACGACCTGTATTTAAATTTAACTAATAATATATAATTAATAAACTTTTCTGCTACTATAGTTTGCAACCATGCAGCAACATTTATAATAAATATTTATTTATTAAGAAATTTTAAATAAAGAAGTTTATTTTAGTTTAAAAGTAGGTCGGTAGTATATTTTTGCAATAATTTACATACTAGTAAAACAAAAAAAGGTTTCAATTTTTATATTTATCATTTCTAGAGTAAAGAAAAATGTTTTTATACAATACTTTCTTTAAAATAAATTTAGGTTTGTTGAAAGAGCCAATGAAAAAACAACAATCCGTCTAAAAAATTGCTTTTAAATTTTTCTCTAAAAGCTGGGTAAAAAATATATTATTTTTCCCGTGTAAATCCATAAAAGAAAAATACCTTCATTGCAATTTCAAAAAAATTTGTGTTATGACAAATACACGTAAATTAAAGTAAAAAAAGAAACATTTTTAAATGCATATTTTAGAAACCACTAATAAATGTTTCGTCGTTTCAAGGGCTTAGAGAATGATTTGCCGGTGATTTAAAGCTTGTTGTTTTTACGGCGTCAAAAGAGCGCGCAAACAAGTTGGTTAGTTTAAACGAATGTTTGGCGAATTGTTGCAAGTCTGTACGCAGCTTAATATTGTATTGATATTAAAAATTATTTCTTGCTTTGTGGTTAATAAAAAAGTTATGTGTATGATTAAAAATAATTAGTTTTTAAAATTATGAAACAAGCATTAAAATACTTTTTAAGCTTAATATAAAATAAAACTGAATTTCAAAAAACAATTTTTTGTGTTCAGAGCCGTTGGTACTCTTGGGTTAGGCGGGGCCGTGCGACTTTTTCCACCCTTTTTGGGTCTTTCACCTAGGTCTGACTACCGCCTTCCTGGGTGGTGCGCTGTAGTTCTAGAGGCTTATTGTACCTTGACTATACGTCCTTCTTATTAACACGTCATTAATTCCATAATTTAGATGGATGTTGCTCGGTGAGTCCGGAGCAGGTCTGACCCCGAGTAAATGCCAGTCATCCGGTTATCCATCTAAGTTATTGAAAATTGAAATTAAGCGACTTGGCAACGTTTTAATTGCAATTAAGCGGCCTTATTAAAGCCATTTTAAACTTTTTTTTGTAAAATGACATTTTATAATTTTGTTGCTGTTTTTACAGTAATATAGCACTCTTTAAATATTTTTCAAAAACATTTTTAATAAATGCAAGACAAAAAGCAAAAGGAGATAGTCTACAGTTTATGCTTAGTATTTCGTTGGTTGCCATCATGGGTTTTGTCAAAAATTCGGCAATGAAGCAAAACGTGCAAGTCGGTTTTGGCGTGTCTGCAGTTCAAGTCTAAATAACGAGGAACCAACGATTTGTGGTTTTATATAAAGTTTCTTGAAACCCTATCCTGCTTTGTGGTATTTATAGCTAGAGAGTCAGTGTAAGGCCACCTGTTTGTATTTGACCAGACCTGAGATTTTGTGCAGTGAAGCTCCTATAACTACCATACATGAAATGGGGATTCACTAAGCCCAACGTTGGTGGCTTTTTAAGATACAGGGGGTTAAAGTTTTAAGAAAAAAATGCCTTTTTATCATAACTTTCCTACAACTCCAGGTATGTCCACAAATTTTGGTACACATTTTTTAACCATAACGTAACATTTTTTGCTGTGAAAGTTTAAAAAGAAATTACTAGTGGCGTTAGAAAGAACAAGATTAGTAATGAAATGTTTTCAAGAATAAAATAGTACGCCATGCTTTTCTTTAATCAATTATTTTTAGAATAATCATTTACTTTGAAGTTAATTTGTTTTTTGATATTTTTCCGTACGACAAACGGTTTTCGTTTAAAAAAATATGGACCATTTTAATGCATGGCATCTGTCAATTTTACTTTAAAATATAGTATTTATGAATCAATTTCATATTCCAAAGTTAAATGATTTTTAAATTAAACTTTTAAAAAATAAGAGAAGTGGTACATTAAAAATGCCTTGTGTTACATTATTATTATTGAAAAACAACAAAATCTTAACTACTATCCGGTATGCACAATGTCTAGTCGAGGCAATAAAGCAATAAAAAAGGCAAAAGTTCGGAATTTTTTAGGACAGGAAGGATCAGAATGCGATTTTTTGCATTTGCTTTCAAAAATGATTTGTTAAATTTGGACCTAATTTTTTCCTTATACAAACCTGAAGTTGCAGTGCTGCTGCCAAAAATGTCTTTAGAAAATGTTTTTGTTGGGACGTCCTTTGAAAATTTTAATAACTTTGTTCGTAAGACTTAGAACTGGCCCAAGTCGGAAACTCGGGGTTTTTAAGGTTGCTAATCACGATAATGATGTTCCAATTGAAATCCCAAACACCTGAAACTCAGGAACGCCGATGAACGTCATTTTCGTAGGACTTTTCCAAAATTTATGCAGGGAAGAAGAGATACTCAGCGCCTGGGGGTTTTTGGGTCGCTGAATCCAAATATGGTCTTAGCAGACACCTCACGGACAACTGGTGCACCTTAACCTGAACACAGACGTCATCTTTGAAAAATTTTCTTACAACAGAGCCAAAAATAAGCAGAAGATTATTATGAGGGCGTTTTGTGTTGTACTAAATTCCAATGTCATGTCGAATACGACCTCCCGAACACCTGGTGCACTCGAACCCAACCCCGAAGGTTATCTTCGTGGCTTTTTGACATAATTTAGAAAGACGAACCGAAAAATCGTTATGGGGTTCTATGGGGCACAAAATTAAAATTTCACGTTAAAAACGATCCTCTGAGCACGTAGTGCACCGCAACCTGACCCTTAACTTCGTCTCCGAGGGTTTTACAGACATAATCTCAAGACACTTACCAAAATCGTCTCATAATTTTATACATTCATTCATATGTAACTCTTCCCTGGGACCCTTAAAAAAGTTGATCCAGTCCTGTAAGAATCACGACAATAATCTCCGGCTAGATCTCCGACCTTGGCAGCGACCTTTCACTTTTCTGCCAATACCCAAAAAGCTTTTATTTAAGTATACACTGATACTTTTTGTGCTCCAAAGAACCCCAATAACTATTTTTAATTCGTCTTTTTTGATTCTTTCAAAAAAAATGAAATTCAGATCCAGTACTACACAAAACGGAAAAAAATCTCGATAATGACACACCCGGGCGGGGCGCTGAGTATTCCTTCTTCCCTGCATGAATTTTGGGAGTGTCACGAAGATGAAGTTCATTGGCGTTTCTGAGCTCCAGGTGTTTGGGGTTCCAAGTTAAACATCATAATCGTGATTAGCAACCTTAAAAACCCGAGTACCCGACTTGGGCCAGTTCTGTGTCTTACGAACAAAGTTATAAAAATTTTCAAAGGAACTCTCAAAAAAAAAAAATTAAAGACATTTTTGGCTGCAGCGCTGCAACTTCCGGTTTGTATAAGGTACAAATAAGGTCCAAATTTTACAAATAATTTTTAAAAGCAAATGCAAACAAATGCATTCTGATCCGTCCTGTCCTAAAAAAATCCAAACTTTTGCCTTTTTATTGCTTCATTGCCTCGACTATACATAGTTCAGACCGAATAGAAGTTAAGATTTGTATTGTTTTCCAATAATAATAATTTATACACAAGGTATTTTTTAATGTATTCATTCCTTTTATTTTCTTGAAACCAAAATTAAAAAACCTTAAACTTTGATATATTAAATTGATGTCATAAATACTATATTTAGAGTAAAATTGACAAATGTCATGCATTAAAATGGTTCTTATTATTTAAACGAAAACCCTTCGTGGTACGAAAAAATATCAGAAAACTAAATTAACTCCAAAGTAAATGATTATTCTAAAAATAATATTGATTCGAAGAAAAAGCAGTGGCATACTATTATTCTCTTGAAAAAACTCAAAACAAATCTTGTTCCAACGTCACTGGTATTTTTTTTTACTTTTACAGCAAAAATGTAACGTAATGGTTAAAAGATGTATACCAAATTTTGTGGACATACCTAAAGTGGTAGGAAAGTTATGTTAAAATAGGTATATATAGGAGCCTCACTGCACAAAATCTCAGGTCTGGTCAAATACATACAGGTAGCCTTACAAAACCTACAAAAATTCAACTCATTCTCTCTCACTAGAGAAACACGTGCCGCAAATAGGTCAAAACATTAGGTATAGGTAGGTACACGGAATATATGATTATTTTTTAATTTTTCCTAAAGCGTGGTAGATTAATGTCAGACTGTTTGTAGCCTGTATTTAAAATATGTATTTTTAAATTAGTCACTTCAAAGAATAAAAATACCTGATAGCTTGCTTAAACGTGGAGCAAATGCTTAAAGTTCCTCCTTTGCAGCATTTATCTAGTAAGAAACAATCCTTGGCAGTTTAAAAACTTTAATTGATGTGATTTTACAAAATAGGAGTACTGGTTTATGTTGTTACACTACTGCCTATATTCTAGGATCTTTAAATGGTGCAGCTTCAATATTGCAAGAACTATTGGAAAGAGATATTTTATATTCTTCTTGTTGACACCATATTTTCGAAACAGTTTTGCAAAGTGTATTTAATGTAAAAATGCCCTCTTTATCCGGTTCTAATGTTGTTTACTTTACAGGTTTTAAAGAATATTGGTCTTAAATAAAAAGTAATTTTAAAGCCGCGTTTAAAGTCAAAATAATTAAACAATTTCGGAGCCTCAAAAGCCAAAATTATTTCTTCATTCCTAGCAATACATCACCCTCGAGATAATATTTTTTTTTATTACCTTCCAAATTGTTTTTTTTTAGAAAAAGCTACAAATATCACATTTTATTGGCCAGCGCATTTGATCATGCACGTTCGATTTCAAAAGCCATATTTTTCTTTTAAGGTCAATTTCAGCTAACACAAAAGAAAGAATTTGGTAGCAGGGACATATGCCTGTTTTTCTTAATTATTTATATAAAAATAATATTACAGCTTCCTTGGCACCATTTTACGCCAGTTTTAAATATAATTAATATAAAAAATAAGAATAGACAACAGCATATGCAAATATGGGTATGGGTAGGGAATAGGAAAAATAAAAAAAAATCATTGGTTGTATCTAAATCCTAAAAATGTTTCCTTAGCATTTGTGGATGAAAATATTTAGATTATATAGGTGGCCAACTGGTCGATTGCGACTATTAGTCCAGTTTATCGTGGCAAGGCAAAAAACATAGAACACGCTGCACAACGTTAGTATCTCACTGCTCACACATCATCTCGTATTATTTTTCAATTGCCGAAGTATTTAATAATTGGTAGATCACATCACTGGGTGTCTTTACTGAAATATCGATCTTGGGTCTAAACAAGTTGGCCAACCCTGATTTATATTAATGTTAAGAGGGATATGTTAAGGACTGTAAATAAAACGGTATCAAGTGAAGTGGGCATCAAACGAGTAATAGCAGGAGAATTAGATCAAAAAATAGAAACTTACTTCAATTTTTTTGTTAATATAATTTTCCTACAGAACTTTTGGCAAGCGATCCAACAACTTGAAAAAATAAAGAAAGTTGCAGCAAGTATTGTAAAATTATTAACAAACTTAATATAGTAATTGACACAGTTAAGAGAGGCATGAAGTGCAATTATTTGCTCACAGATCGTTTTTATTCTGCAAAAATTACCTACGGTATCTGTTTTTAACCTTGGATATTTTAAAACACTTTACAGTATTTTTTGTTTTATTGCATTTCTTTAACCGACTTCAAAAAGAAAAAGGTTTTCAATTCGCCTGTATGTTTTTTGTTTTTGTGTCTATGTTACGCGATAACATTGTCAATTGTAGACCGATTTTAATTTTTTTATTTAAAAGAGTTAACTTCCTCGGTGGTACCATAAAGAACCAAGTCAGCATCGCAAGAGAGAAAGGTATTAGACCCATTATTTTTCGTCTGCCGTACGTTGTTCGTGCGGCAAAGCTGCCTCTAGCATCGTATATACTCAAATATTAGGGGTGCATTCAGAATCGACAACCTTGGTGTAAAATTTACCCTCTTTACCGACCTAAAAGAGAGTAAAAAAGTACAGTTAAAAGCACTGAGACGTATCATTTGATTGTTTAAATTTGGGGGTCATTGTTAGTTCTGGTTAGGTTTTTTTGGTTAATTATAAAACTGCGAATGCTTTGCATGATCATCTGTAACATTTTAAACCAATCCAACTACACGTCCCTCTGCTTTTTACTGTGGTTTCTAAAAGAGGTACTGGTAGTGTTTTTAGTGTATGTGTACCGATTAAATAGAAACAATAATAAACTAAAAAGCAAAAAAGAGACAATAAAAAAATAAACCTACTTTAAAAAAATTACCAAAAAGTTAAAAATCATAAATGAAAACAAATAATAAGTCGGGTAATAACATATGCGCTAAACTAATGTTAATAACTAAATTAGCAAAGACTTTACATACGTTAATACCCTATGTTATTACTTAACTTCGTTCTTAAATTTATTATGTTTAACTTTTAGGTGAGTTTTAGTTTTTAACAGTGTTTATTATAAAAACCAATTGTTTTTTTATTGTTTGTTTTCTTGCAAAATAGTATACCCGTCAAAATGCAGTAGGTAGTAAAGTTTTGACTATTGTTTTTGGCAAAGTTCCAGTAAGATTAAGTGACATTTAAGCAAAAGAGAACTTGGGCATTTACGCCATTGCTAATACAGTCTTCAGTTTCTAAAATAGAAGTTTGGGTCTATATTTGTCAAATAATTTAGAAAGCCAAGTTTTAGAGATTTTATGGTTTTCTTAGCATGTCGTTTAAATTCAACCGTTTAAGGAGGTGTGGAAAAAGGTAGTTAATTTCAAGAATATTTTGAAAAGCTTGAGATCAATCAAAGCAAATTTGGTGAATATAGAGCGGTTTAAGTAACCACGCCTTATCCATGACTCTTATGAATATTATATTTCAATTTTTTTATCGGTCAGAACCCGTTTTAAAGCCGATGCCCATCATAACTTTAAAACTACTTAACCAATTATTTTAAAATTTGTACTATTTCTTTACATATTTTACAAGTTAATACACAAAATGTACTCTTTTGAGCATAAATTAAATTTACCCCTCTTAATAGTTTGTTTACATATTTCGATGGGTTTGTAAAAAGTAAAACTGATGGGATTCCAAGAGACTTGGCAAAGACATATTTTAGTCCCAGCCCGGTTAGCTGAATTGTTAATGTAGAGTAATAAAGTAAGAAAGCGATAATTTGAGCAACAAGGAAAGCCAAAACTGATGCCTAGTATGTTTTAGGTTTAAAAGAAACAATCTAATACATTTTAATAATGATTGAGGGAGAGAGAGAATTTAAAAGTTATAAAGGGCGCATCAGTGACTATGACTAATTAGCACCCTTTCTAGTGGGTTTTTTCGTCCTAATTCTGTATTTTATTTAGGTAAGGTGCAGAGCGTTTATGTGTCTTAAGAATAATATTATGTTGTCGATATTATTTCTTGAAGGTTCCAATGCTTTTTAATGTTGCTTTGATCGATGCTGAAGTGGAGTCTTGTATTTATCAAGTCTTTGCACGATATCATTAAGTTAAGGGGTTGTTGCCCAGTGGACATAAGGGATGATTTTCAGATTTTAGAAGATATGAGTGGGTGAGGTATGTATGTCCAATGAGTAGACGATGGATAATAGTTTGTTTGCGTCTATCAAGGAATGGGGTAATCGGAGATGTGGGAAGGATATCATAAATCTTTTGTAGTTTGTTGCTTCTCTTCAACAAGTCCCATTTGAGTTGAGAGGTATTGGACTCTTTTTTTTTATTATCGGTTTGAATTCACTTTGTGAAAATATTTTGTCTATATATAGACTGTTTTTGTTTGGGTGGTTTGCGAGGTAATCAGCCTTTTCATTTCCGTGGATACCTATATGACTAGGTATCCATATAAAGAAGATGAACAATTTTTTTATAACCAGTCTGTTTAGTATATTTAGGTTGTCAATAATTAATGCATTGTTGTTAAATGTATTTTGTATAGCTTTAAGCGCGCTCATTGAATCTACCGCTAGAATCCATTTGTTATATAATTGTTTATTTATGGTGTTTAAAGCCTCTCTAATGGCATAAAGTTCTGTAGAAAAAATATTATTTATTGCTGCATGGTGTTATTGACTTAGAGAAAAAGCACAGATAGTATTTAAAGGTGTTTTGGATCCATCAAAGTTGGGTGAATTTTAGAACAAGATTGGTAGGTGAGTAGCTGTAGCAGTTCTTGTGGAACATATTCAGTCTTAGTTAACAATATTTAAATTTTCTAAAATAGTTACTTAAAAAATTATAAAAAGAAAACCTTTAATTAACTGTTATAAAAAAAAGATATCAAAGTAGAAACATACAGATATTTATATGGGTTCCGCCGAATTTGTGAAATTACCGATTTCAAGTATTAAACCAAAAGTGTTAAGCAAAAGAACTGCAGAAAACGTAACTTGCTTTTTGTGTATTTTCTTAAAACTACTCTGGACTTTTTAAGCATAAACCCTTTTTTTATTTAGATTGTCAAACGGTAATGCCGAAGAGTTTTCTAAAATGAAATAAAGTGCTTTTGAAAGTGCTCTTTTCTTACCGAGGCACAAAGCAAAAATCGGGCAATTGATATAAGTATTCTTCGCCAAATTGGATCTAGATAACCATTTTAATTAGCTTATTGACTGAATTGCAGCAATGACTAAGTTTACACAAGTCCTTTAATGCGCATTAGCCAAATGCGAATAAGAATGAAACGGATGTGTAAAAGCTCCTAAACTGTTTTAAAAGTTATAATTCGCCTTACATTGTATATTTGTTTTGTTACATACAGGGTGTTCATTTAAAAACTTAGCACTCAAGTGCGAAAAAAGATAGAATGAGAAAATCGCAGAAACACGTCAATATATTTATGGATGGGGAACGTCTTTTACAAAAAATTGATCTTCGCCTCTTTAACCCCTTAACCACCAGTGCTACCACCCCATTATTACTAAATGAGAAGAGGAGTCGAGTAATACATTATTTTAAAGCTTTTGACGAGTACTTTACAACCCTAGAATATAATGTCAATATCTCCACCTACTACAAAATGACGGTACCTTAAAAATTACCCAAATACCTAATTGGAACGGCGGCGGCAGTAACGCACCAGCTTCTTACCGCAGCGATCCGGGTTCGAATCTCGAACCGCACATTGGCATTTTTAATCGCTCGTCACCTTACAGATGGCCTGGCAAACCATTGTATAGTATTCTGCCTACCCCAGGTAGTAGTTATAGAAAAATAATGTCAGTGGTGGCACCACGGCGTTGTCCAAAAGGTGCTGTGAAATGCATTAAGAACTGCATGTTTTAGTGCTGGGATAAAGTTGGCGGAACATCCTGATAAAGTGGTTAAACGTCTAATAAATCGAGACCCATGGTACTCTGGTACGGAGGCATTAAGCTTTCGTGGACTCTCAAATAGATTAAAAAATTAATACTTTACTAGTTAGGAAAATATGGCTATCCCAATCAGATATTTTGGTAATTATTAAAGTATTGCCATTTTAAAGTAGGTAAAGATATTGACTTTATATTTTAGGGTTATAAAGTACTTGTGAGGACCTTTAAAATAATGTATTACTTGATCCCCCTTCTTATTTAATAATTCTGGAGTGGTGACCCTGATAGTTAAGGGGTTAAAGAAGTCCATTTTTTTGTGAAAACGTCCCGCCTTAACAAATATCTTGACTTGTTTTAGATATTTTTTAAATCGGTCTCTTTTCACAGTTAACTTAGGTGGTAAGTTTTTAAATGAACATCCTGTTTACTCTGTGAGTTAAAAGTACTGCAACTCCTAAATATCTTTAGAACCACTTGGGCTACATTTAGCAAATTAGGTATAAAGAAGGTATCGGGTATGAAGAGTTTAATAGTGATATCGGTAACGTTGCCAAATTTCCTAGTTTTGTGCTACACTTATTTTTCGTTTTTTTTTGTTTTATATAAAATGACCGATTAATTTTCTTTGCAATAAATTGTGCCGGTCAAATTTATTATGTTCACAAATTTTTAAATTTCCTTTTACTAAATGCTAAGATATGACAACACCATATTTTTGGTTGTGTTTATTAATTGTTTTTTTTTAAATATTTTTCGGCAAGTAGAGCTTAACAGTATTATTGTCATTGTTGTCAGATTTTGCAGTTTTGCGCTACACGTAATATTTTGGGTATTGTAAATAAAATGTTTCATTTATTTTTATGGAAATAAAATTATTGTGTGTAAAAATCCAAATTTTAAAAATTCAATCTTTACCAGTAACCGAGATATAACAACATTGCAATTTTATTAAAATGTGGCAGCAATGCTGACACTACTGATTAATTAGGTTTGCGTAATTACTTCCAAATACCAAAATTTAAAAAAAGGTTTTATAGATATTTAGGCGCTAAAAACTTTATGTCAAAAATGTTGCACATCGAGGCAACGATAACGACAAAATTTTAATAATTTGAAACTTACTATGTTCGATCCGTCCAAATTAATGCAAACAAAAAAATAAATGGAGCATTTCAATAAAAAAAAAAAAAGAAAGATCGTGTAGCACAAAACTTAAAAATCTGGCAACACTGGCGATATCACTATTTTATTCCACATGTCCAAAACAACTTCTATACCAATTTGGTAAATGTAACTTTAGCTGTTTTAAACATATTTAAAAGTTGCGGTACTTTTGACTAACCCAGTAATATTAATGTTTTGCAAATTACAACTTTTAAAACGGGTAAGAGTGTTTACACATATACACATGCGTTTTATTTAAATTCGCATTTGACCTATGCGCTTAAAGGTGCTCGTGTAAACTTAGTGACTGTGCTCCCTAGACGCGAATTTAATTAGTTCTTTTTATCGTTTTAATAAAGTTATTTCACCTAAAGTGTTTAATAAAGGAAGATAAAGATCTAGGGGTTTAGATGACTTAAATTAATGACAAATGTATAAGGCTAAAAAATACGCAGGAAACGCTGCAAAAATCGTAACACTTATGAAAGAACGACACAACTCAAAAATTAACATTTCTTAATATCATGATTTAAAAATTTAACCGTTTTATATCTGATTAATATTGCAAATAAATTAAATACATTTATTATTATTTATTTCCACAAAGTATAATAGTTAATTGGTAGTATGGGATAAACTCTTATGGATTGACAGACTTATGATTGACCTATGACCTATGCAATGTTTTGAGGTATGACTTTCCTCTATAAATAAAGCAAACACTCTCCTTTTAAATCCTACTTAAATGTGTGCCGGCATTAATTTTTGGAAATTATTTCCAAACCGGACGCATCGCTACTGCGATCAAAATAATTGAAAGTAAAGCTTTGCAATGTTATGGAAAAACAGGTAAAATAAATAAAAAAATGGGGTTTTTAGAGGTGGAAATCAAATATTGACCACTAATTTAGCTATCAATCAAGAATTGGGTGCAAAAAGAAGTGTGACATAGTGAATTCAGGTTAGTTTTGGTTATTAAGTCTAATGATGAATATCTCGAGAACGAAACGTGTCCGACTAAAAATTCTTTCATATTCGTAATAAGCGCCCCCAAAAAAACCGTAAACCAAATTTCATTAAAATCGGCAATGCGTCCACTTTGTAAATATTTACCTATTTTTTATCGTTGGAAATGGGAAAAACGAAAAATAAAAAAATATAAAAAACCTGGCTTGGATACCTGAAACGTCTCTTTACAAATCCTGTAGAAGGCCTCAGGCGAGGAAAGCTCCTTAATCATATTATGACCCGTAAAATTCATTACTGTTTGGGTATTTTTCTTCGGGCTTATTCTAACAGTCCCAATATATTTTTAAACCTTAAACAGCTATTGGCTTTTTACGTAATATGTATTAGGTTAGAAAGATTTGTTGTTTTATATTTATTCGGAAAATATTTTTTAAGGTCATTTACGGTAATAATAACTAATAATTACATTTAAAATAAAACTATTTACGAGTTTATCAATGTACCAAGTTTAAAGTTATTTTTTATCATTACATTTTCTTTAAAATTAAAAATTAGTAAGTAAAATAGTGAAATGTGATAGTCCATAGCCAGTGGATGCCAGACCGTCTGTATTTTACCAAAGCTCATATTTTGCTCAATGAATCTCCTATACCTTCCTAAGAATGAAATTGGGCATTACTAAGCCGAGCGAGGGTAGCTATGACGTCACTTAGGTAAGTCAGGTACCCTTTAACCAAGTTCGGCGGTATTTTACTAAAGCTGCCCTTTGGACACAAAGAGTATATTTAATACAACCAAATATAATATTGGCAGACGATTGAGCTAGTTGTAATTTCGTCGCAGACTTATAAATAATAATAAAAAAAGAATTAAAAGACTGCCAAGATTATTTGGTCGCATTTAATATACTCTTTAATGTGCCCAAATGGCAGTTTCGGTAAAATACTGCCGAACTTAGATAAATTTAGGTACCTGTATTACCTGAGTGACGTCATATTAACCCTTGTTGGGCTTGGTGAAGCCCCATTTAATGTAAGGTAGATATAGGAAAGTCATTGAGCAAAATATAAGCTTTGGTAAAGTACAGACGGTCTGCCATCCACTGGTTCTTAGACTATGGGAGCGTATTAGATAATAATTACCATTAAAAAAAGACCAAAAAAAATAATAAAATTAACTAATAAATTTTACCCCAAGATTGTTGATTCTGAATGCGCCCCTGATCTCTATAACGTATATGAGCATATACTGCACGAAAGGCAGCTTTTTTGCACGAACAACGTACGGCAGAGAGATTTTAGGTCTAGTACCTTTCTCTCTCTCGCGATTCTGACTTGGTTGTTTTATGGGACCACCGCGAAAGTGCACTCTTTTAAATTAATATTATTTTTAAATCGGTCACAACGCCAGAATTACCCTAAAAAACATACAGGCGATTCGAGAACCTCCTCTTTTTAAAGTGAGTAAAAAATCGTAATAATATTTAATGTTAGGATTGGATATATCACATGTGGACTTTTCTGGAACTCTCTAATAGATCCTTAAAATGGTGAATATATCATTTTTTTTTCGCCCTTTCGGGGTCATCCCACCCAGGTCCGACGACCGTCCCCCTAGGTGGTGTACTGCAGCCTGAAGGCTTATTGTACCTTGACCCCTACTCCTTCCCATTCACACACCATTCATTCCATAACTTGGATGATTGCTGCTCGGTCCGTTTGTTCACCCCCGAGCAGAACACCGTGTACCGTTGCCTAAAACCGACAACGCCGGTCACCCATCCAAGTTATGGGCGCGGACTTCACTGCTTAACTCCGGAGATCGATGCTGCCGATACAACCGGAGCAGCCACAAGCGCGCCTGAAAATATTATACAGGTTGTTTCATTAAAAACATATATAAATTTTTTGCAATAAATCGAAAACCCGATGTTAAAAATACCAATAGTTCTCCAATTTCACCGATCTCGTACCTCAAATAATAAAGAAATTAGTATTAGTGCCGACTTAACCCATATTCGAACAAGGCTTCAAAATTTAAATAAAACACAAAAACAAACATTTCCTTCCAACAGTCATATGCAAAGGTAAAAAATTTTAAAAAATTCAAAAAAATCAAAGGAAAATGGTGTTGCGTATCCGCAACATTGGTCGAAACAATGAACTATAATAGATACTATAGTTTTTAATGTAAATAATAGGTTTGAAAATATTCGGTGTGAAGATGGACCTTACATCTTTTACTAATATAAACTGTGGTCACTATCGTACAGAGGGGGAAGGGAGCGGTCCGCCCCGGGCCCCCAGTTAGAAGGGGTCCCCAGAAGGTACCAAGTTACCGTACGAAAGTAGATATTAGGATTTAGGAGTGTTGTTTTCAGGGTAAAGACTTTTTTGTCGTAAAATACAAGAAAGGTGGGCCTCGTTTTAAGGTAAGGACAATGTTTTTTTGTCATAAAATTTCCAAGGAGAAAACTTGATTTGCTTAAATATTAAACGACTTTATTTTTTGCCCCGGTCCCCGATACCTCTTGCTACGCCACTAACTGTGATGTTATGGCAAATTTTAAACCTGAGCCGTAAATTGAGGCTGGATGTGGTTATGATATGCTTAATATTAAGAAACTATTGTAATTCATATAAGGTCTAGCAGTAATAAATTGAGCAGTATTTTGACATTACGCATGATCAGTAGTGGTTTTAAATAAAATAAATAAAATAGACTATAAATAAAAACAAATAATATTCCAGTTCTTCACATAGGCGCATTAAGGTTTAGCAGTAATATAATAAGGTTTTTCTCTTATTAGTGTTAGCACTATTTGCCTATTCCAATAATTCCCTATTATTAAATCAGACCTCATTAGTTCGTTTAAAGTTAAAGGTATATTTTTATTTGCACTGGTGGGCTTAAAGCTTTATTAGACAAAACGCTATATAAGACTTATCATCAAGTTGAGCAATTTTTTTATCGTTTACCATATTGTATAGTTTCTAGCTATTTACTACTATACTATCTATTACATTCGTAAATATCACCGTATATATTAAATGTTAATATAATATAGCACCCCACGCTTTTATTCTGAAGTGAAAAACTCTTTGTAATGAAAAATTATTTTCTAATTTTTAATTCGGTTGCATATTAAAGCGTGTTTTTTTAGTTTTTTAAAACTATTATTTATTTTTCATTTTTTAGTTCGATATGCATGTATGTATGTATGTATGTAAAAATGCTCCAGTTTATTCACTAAAAAATTCCTTCGATATTTTGTCAAGAGTAGCTAATAAAAGCGTGTTAAAAACACAGTTTTCTTTAAAGTTCCTGAGAAAAGCTTGGGATGTTGCAAAAGATGGCAACACAGGTGTTAATAATCTAGCGCATTCGCCATTCAATATTGTTTTTATAATATAAAGGAATTTTTTTATCCTGGCGATCCTAATCTGGATAACCGGATACTGTTTGCAGATTATTGCATTGTCATGGGTCCTTGATACGTGTGCAAAGTTTCAAAGAAATCTAATAGCTGGAAGTTGGTAAAAATTAGGCTCAAAGATTCCGTTACATAAATAGATGGATAGATAGGTAGATAGATAGTGACAACCCAAGCTAATAAAAGCGTGTTAAAAATAGCGCGACAAAAAGATCCGTAGACACGCATTTCTCAAAAGGTCATGCTTTCGCCCAGTGTTGCGTTTGCGCAACAGTCAAACAGTCAAATTTCAGTTATATTTTTATGTGCACGCACATTATTTTTTTATTACTTTTGATGCAGTTCTCCGGGGTTGTACATGACTCGTGCTAAAAGTGATTTTCACACTTGTGGTATTGTCGAACCTCGGCTATCGACTCGTGCGACAACATTCCCACTCGTGTGAAATATATCACTCTCGACAATTGTTATGTAATATACTACTTTGTAATTAACTAATATTTTTATTTATTTTGTATTATAAAAATAAACATTTTAAAGCAAGTGTAAAATTATAACCTACCACACGTTACACACAGTTTATTTACTTTTTAAAAATTTGTCTTTGCTTTTAGACTAAAGATATTTACATAAATAAATAAAAGGAATGTTAAGAAAAGTTAGTGCCTTAAAACTGAACACATTGCTAAAAAATTGTAGTGTGAAATTACTCCACTTAAATTTAGGTCACAAAGCAACATTCCGTTATTTTTTTGTATAGCACCAAATCCATTAAATATTTCGCTTCTTTGGAAGAAGACCGGCACAAGTCAAAAAATTTTAATTTTAATTTTTTGAATAAGACACATCTTAAAAATGGTATATTTTTATATGCAATAGTATTACAAAGGTATAATATAATATTCCTAATTAAAGGAGCTTAAAGTTAATTTAAATCTGCCAAAAATAGGAAATAATTAAAAATTACATTAAAGACACGTTTTGGAGTCTAACATAAATCGAAAATGTAACTGCTTAAGCGTCAATAATTTAAAAACAGTTTACCATACACAGATTATACCCAATACCCTTAAAAAACTTAGAATCTACCATCGAATACAACAATTTAATAATAAATTAGGTCTTTCATTTAAATAAATTATGTAAAAAAAAACTTTTTATGTTAAACGGTTTTATTGTACTAAAAGCTAAAAAATAATTCGGTAAATCCTAGCTACCAGATCGCACTAATCTTCTCGTCAATCTGGGGTATTGATTAGATAAATAATAAAACCGTTGGGCCTAGCGTATCCAGAGTAAATATTATCTTAGAAATGTCAATTGCCCAACAATTTTATTAACTGTCTGATCAATACCGCAGATTGATAAGAAGATTGGTGCAATCTGGTAGCTAGGACTTCCCGAATAATTTTTTAACTTTTAGTACAATAAAACCGTTTAACATATTTTTTTTAATAATTTATTTTCAAGTTTTTATTTTTGTTGTTTGTTGATACTGTTCATTCTATGGAGTTAATTTAATGCCTTACTATAACCACATACAAAATAACTATACAGACTGCACCACGCCTTATCCTGAACGGGGAACTAAATGGAGGCAAAGTTATATCCACCCCACTTTAATTCATATTTAGTTAAATCTCTAAGACACAGATGGCTCTTCTGTGCGAGCATAAAACATAATGGCTTGCCAGATTTACATATTTTTATAACGATTAAGGAAAAGTATAGTATTGATAATTTAAAAGCATAATTTAAACCGCTTTAACTTTATATCACCGTTACATATATAATATATATGGATAAAGTGTTCGGCCCTATTTTAAACTTTAATATCTTTAGTAATTGCGACCACCGGCTTGTCCGTTCTTTATTAGAAAAACGCTAAACTTCGACAAAGGCCTCGTGGCGCAGTCGGTTAGCAGGTTACTCTCCAAGACAAACAACTTTTAGTATTTGATGTTCCGAGTTCAAATCTTGCCAGGACCGTACTTCTTTTTTACAATAATTTAAAGTATCTATTTTGATTTTTGTTCAGAATAATTTAGGCAATACTAACTTTTCATTTTGTCCGTGTCTTCGCCCTAAGAAGGTCTAGGTTAAAACAGGGCCGGCCCGAGGGGTAAGGCGAATAGTCGACCGCCTCAGGCGCCATGTTTCTAGGGGCGGGAAAATTATTAGCTATTAAATAAAATTGTAATTTTTCTTTGCGCAAAATCTTACTTTTTTATACTAAAACCATATATCATATCTTTGAGTGCGATACTTTTTTTAAGTGGTGTTATGTTCTAATAAACTTTTGTTTATTGTTTTGCTCTTTATTCTTTACTTTAAATTTAAGGGCCTATTTGGATTATATGCATGTTTTAATATTGTACTTTGGTCACTATAAATTGATAATGAATACCTAGTATGTAACACCGGTTACTGTAGTTTTAAACCAATAAAATACATTTTTTATTGCGGTAACTAGGGTAACTGACTATTTAAACCAATAAAATAATTTTTTGTTCAGGTGCTTTCCTCAATTTATAGTTAACAGAGTATAGTTTAATAGACCGGATCAAATAAATTAGAGGGCACAATTTTTGTTTGTTTTCTGAAGATTCTTCAGAGATTTTTTCTGGAAAAAAATAGCGACGACAGATATGAGATATACAGGATTCTCTAGGCAATGCAATTGTCAGGGTCCCTTTTAAATAAAATTGTGTACAATTTCATTGAACAGGGAAATTTTAAATAAAGAAAATATTTTGCTTTATTCAATTTATAGTTTTTAATTTAACGATAAATACTTAATTTACGTTTTTTAAATATATTTTTTTAAATTTAAAATACCGTTTAAGATGTATACAGACTATCTACGGATGGGGTTTACAAAAGGACATAGTTATAAATAGGATTCACGAAAAGAAAAATGTTGATTTTGTATACAGAATTCGCAAAAACTCAAAAAACATTATTTTTTTCCAAGAATAAACTACCTTTATTTTTTATTTTGAAGCAAAATATTATTTAAAAAATTTATTTAAAATATAATTTTAAATGAATTTATTAATGTTACAGCAGGTCCATATGCAGAAATAGCTCTTTGAAAAAATATATTTGATATACATTACGGAAGCAACCTACCAGAATAATTTGCAAAAGGGCCCAAAACAAATACTGAAGAGCAAAAAACAAAAAAAAACTAAGAAAACACCAAAAAATGGCAAAAATGCTCTTTTACACCACCGTACTTTCGCCGAAAAAGCCTATTCACACATTTCCTGGAGGGGGAGCGTGACGTACGGCTCTGTGTTACAGAGGTATCAAGAAGTTTAATCAAACTGATTTTGGAGTTACCAAAGAGCAATTATTTTAATTTTTTTAATAAAATGACCTAAAAAATTCTTATAGCCAATAACTTTCAAACACCTGCTTTCTCCAAATTCCGCACAACACAATTTTTCAAAGCTGTAAAATAATGTGATCAAGGAGTTTTTCGCTAAATTATCGTTTATTAAACTTCTGCATTGTATTATTTTCAATTACAAACATTATTCTAAATAAGTTTTCCCCTAATGATATTTTGCTTAAAAAATTAAAAATAAAGGAAGTTTTTGGAAAAAAATATTGTTTTTAGTTTTTGCGAACCCTGTATACAAAATAGATTTTTTCTTCGTGAATTTTTACAAACAAGTTTATATAAAGAATTAACACACACAAAAGTTTTAAATACTTACACAAAGAAAGTATTAAATACTATTGCATTATTTTGCTACAAAAACGGAGTTTTACTACAGCGTGTACCTAGGCCTATAATTGCTACACATTGTAACTGTGTAGGTTACAATTATGCATGAATATTTACCAGACTTTTTTCCGTAATTATAAAGTCAGTGATGTACATACGACCAAAATATTTTTGACTGTTATACCACTTACGGATTACCGGAAGGTGTGTATCAGCTATCTTATTTTAAATGAAATATCTATATAATATTTTTATATTCTGCTTGTTTATACTTCAAAAACAATTTTTTAAAATAGAACGTAGACAAACTTTTTTAAGTGCTTAATAAAGGAGAAATGAGTAATAAAAAATAGGGGTTTCTATTTAAAAAGTAGACTTTTAAGGTTTTGTCTGGTTATAATTTTTTACGATTTTTGATCACCCTGTATTTATAAATTGTCAAAATATCAATACATTTTACTAAAGAAGTTCTTTTCTATAAGAAACTTAACCCCAAATCATGTTAAATGCTTTTGTTTAGACAAAATTGATAGTTATGTAATGGCTTGCTAGCCGGTTGGATTTAGGTTTAGAACACTATACATAAAATATGCTTAGAATTCTAAAAAATAAATAATATATAGTCATTTAAAATAAAAAGTTAACAGTAACTTCCGGTATAACCGGTAGTTGTTTTTTTGTTTAGAAGAAATTAATGGTATTATAATGGCTTGCAAACGTCATTTTTGACATAAAATTTAAAATAAGTCAAAAACGGTTGGACTTAGGTATTGAACATTACACATAGATTATGTTAAGAATTTCATGCAGAATCTAAAAATAATTATTATATAGGGTATTCCATTTCAAATAAGGAAGTTGACGTTAACTTCCGGTATAACCGGAAGTGTTACCACTTCCAGCTGTCAAAATATTTTAGTTCCATGTCCCCCATTGACTTTATATTGTTACCAAAATTTCAAAATTTTCCAAAGAGTACTTTTCGATAAATCGATCGCAGCAGTTCCCGGTGGGACACCCTGTATAGTACAAATATTACTCCAGCGGAAACTTTTTCTCTTTCTACCTTATTCAAACAAGATGAAACAAAAAATAGCTAGAAAAAAGTGCCGTCGATACCTTGACACATTCAAAATAAGTTAACGTCCAAATAATTTTAATATGACAGATGTTTGTCAAAATGATACAAAATCCCAATTTGTCCAAAAAAACTAGTTCTTAATATTGAATATTTTTATTTCCTGTATGTCATTTATTAACAAAATGAAATATATATACTATCCACGGATGGGATTAACAAAAAAAATATTTTTCGGCAAAAAGTTATTTTACGAAGAGAACATGTTGATTTTTATACACAAGGCTCAAGAAAACTTAATAAACCTGTTTTTTTTTCCAAAACTAAACTAGGTAATTTGGTTTTCATTTTAAAGTAAGATATCATTTTAAAAAATTATTTGTGCATTTATTATGATTTTATAAATGTTACAGGGGTATCAAAAAGTTTCAAGAAACTGAGTTTGGATTTATCAAAAATTAATTATTATAAATTTTTATAATTAATGGCCTAACAAATTTCTATAATTTGCTTTTTAAACAGCCAAATTATGGAGTTCAATAATTAATTTAATTTATTATTTTAATCGATTACAAAACTTAATTTCAAATAAGTTTTCTTTATGATAGTTTGCTTAAAAATTAAAAACAAAGGTAGTTTACTCATTAAGAAATTTCATATTAGTTAAGTTTTTGCAAACCCTGTTTACAAAATCAACATTTTTTCTTCGTAAACCATTTTTTTTTAAAGCAAAAATTTTTATGAAGAATCACTTTAAAAAAATCCATTTCATTCGTGGGCAGTCTGTATATCTCTAAAGGTGGTGGTAAAGTTTTTTTTTATTTGCACAGCCTACTAATCAAACAATTTTCTCGAAAACCGTTTGTTTTATCACAAAAATGCGAGAAACCAGATATTGGGGTTTTTCTGGGGTCATCATGTTGGTGTAGCTTAGCTTTTGAAAAAATTGATTTTATACAAATTTTGATTAACAGGCTTTACCGCCATTAATACCACCCTTTTCCGGAAGAGTCTGTAATAAATCAATTTTTCTCAGTGTCAAATTGTGTTTTTACCTTTTCTAAGACATACAATAAATAGAACTTTTTACGGATACGGATTTAATGCAAAAATGTAGACACAGTTTAACAAAAACGATTTTTTTACCTAATTCGCAATGTCTGTCGGTTGGAAGGAATTTTTGTTTTTAGGTCATGGGACATTAAAAATAAGCTCCCAAATTATTTGTACGGAATTTTGAAACGTCCTGTATTTAAATAATAACAATATTGCACTGCACATTTTTCTGCCCACCCTTCAAATTTCTCTGCTGGGTATCGCCCAACTTTTAAAAAGCTGGCGCCGCCATTGTAAACGTCAAGGCTTCATAAGGGGTTTGAGGTAAATATTTTTAGAAAAAATGGTACGTCACTGCATTTTCCAAAAAATTTTCTTAAAAATATTTACCTTAAACCCCTTATGGAGCCTTGAACTTTAAATTCCGCCAACCCTAACTTAGGCCAGGATTTTTAAAGCCAACCCTATACCATTGGAGGTTTGTACTCCTTAAAAAAAGGCCATAGAACAGAAATTTTTTGAATAAAAAAAATAAATTATGTATCAGTTAATTAACCACATATTATGTAGATCCGTTTCCAAAACACCTTTTATACAGTGTGTCCCAGGATAGCTGTTACAAGAGGCCAAATGGACCTAACATTTTTAAATTTTAAATCGGCATTTTGGGAAAACTGGTCGCAACTTAGAAATACAAAACTTTGCTTCGATTGATATTATACAGGGCGAGTTATAAGTAAAAATATGGAAAATGTCCAAGAGTAAAGTACTTTTGTTTTTAAAAATAGAACAAAATTTCATAAGTAAATGTTGTGGAAAATTTAACTTTATATCAAATTTAAAGTTAAAGCAATAAAGGAAAGAAAAAAATGGTTTTGTTCATTTTTTGCATAAACACTTAAATATTCGACACGACAAAGCAATTTTTACCAGAAATCTTTATTATACTCTTATAGTATTCAGAAGTTTTCACCAAATGGGAAGTTCTTTTTCATAAAAAGTCCTGCTTAATTAAAAAAGGCATTTTCATGAAAATATTTGTAGGTTTGATGTACAGGGTGGCCTAAAAGAGACTTGTTTCCAAATTAAGATACAGGTTATTTCCTAACTGGGGTACGAAACTTTAAATGGTAATTTCTTATGTCATTTTATTAAGAAAAGTTCCTATAAACATATGTCCAAAGTTGCTTCGTTTCTGAGATACAGGGCGTTAATAATTTGTTAAAAAGTCGGTATTTTCTTAATATCTTAAATACGAAGCCAGATACAAAAACATGTACGATACTGGAAAGTTGTACTTTTAGTTGCTTTATACTAAAAAAATATAAAAACTACATAAAAGCCAGTGGCGTACATTTTTCTTTCAATAATATTGGCTGTTATGCCCACTTAAACGCTACTGGGTTCAATAAAATCAATCTAGTTAAAGCTTTACAAACGCTTAATAACATCCAACAAACATACCAAATTTTAACCAAATCGGTTTAAGGATACTTAAGATATTTATAGAATACTAGCAGACCCGTGTCCACTTCGTTGGGAGTTAATTATATTTTTCTCTGAACTTTTTGTTTAATCATAACAAAATATAGCCTATAACACTCCTGAATAGTGTAGCTTTCTGATTGTGGAAAAAATTCATGATCGGTTTAGTTATTCCGGAAATTAGCTTTTACAAACAAACAATCAAAGTTACAAACTTTAACTCTTTATTTATAATATTAGTATAAATGAATATCAAAGAAAAATCTACAATAAATAAGTAAATCCGTTGCTTTTTTATTTTTTATTTTAATATTTTTATAAAAGATATTTGATTCCACAGAGAATCGAACCCGGGCCGCCCGCGTGTAGCAGGCGAAGCATTCTACCACTGAACTAATCGGAACCTAATCAGAACTTATAAACTTAACCTTGCAAAGTTATAACTTATCCAAGATAACCGACCCGTGCCCACTTTATTGGGCGTTAATATCTGAACTTTTGTTTAATCATAGTAAAATATAGCCTATAACACTCCTGAATATTGTAGCTTTCTGATTGTAAAAGAATTTTTATGATCGGTTCAGTACTTCTGAAGATTAGCGGCTACAAACAAACAAACCCACAAACAAAGTTACAAACTTTACCTCTTTATATATTGGTATAGATAGATTTTTTTAAAACTTTAACTCTATGTAGGTACTTTAAAACAAAGCTACTCGGGACATATATTTAAAATAGCTTTTCTTCATAAAATGACATAGGAAAGCACCCCTTAAAGTATTAAGCCGTAGTAAGAAAAACCCTTTATATTAATTTGAGGACAAGTCTTTTTAAGCCTGTACATTCAACATACAATTATTTTTGTGAAAAAGTATTTTCTCATCAAGCAGGACTTTTATGAGGAGGCACTTATTTTGTAAAGTTAATAATAAAAAAGTTTTCCATTTGGTAAGAACTTCTAGAAACGCCGTATTTTATTTTCTTATTGCTCCTTTTTGTTCAGTAATTAGGATTTAATGCGTTATGTAAAAAATACATACAATTTTGTTATATTTTAAAATATAACAGTATTTTACTTTTTCGTATTTTTCATATTTTTAGTTATTACTCTCCCTGTATAACCCCAATCGGAGTAAAATTTTGCATTTCTTAGTTTTAGACCATGCGACCAGTTTACTTAAAATGTCAATTTGAAATTCAAAAATGTTTGGTTCATTTATCCTCTTGTAACACCTATCCTGGGGCACACACTGTATAAGACCAAACCAACTCAGATATAAAAATATATATATAAACCCACAAAACGACACAGTACGTTTACCTATATAAGAAAAAAAAATGTTTTGCCTATTATTGCAAACCTATTACTTCTTATATTTTTAACTGACATTTAAATATTTTGAAACTACTTTCATACAAAAATCACATAAATCGCAAAATTACTATTTTACGCCTATCTCCTAATTCATATTTTAAGAGTGCTACCGGCTAAAATCAAAGGCATACCGATGCAAGATGCTAGGTTCGAAATTACATTGAATAATTTTTACTAACGCGTGGAAAAATGACGCGGACGTTCGTTCTCTGTCTAAGCTCTATCTGTTGCCATGGAGATTGGCGATGCTATCTACTTTTCAGCAGCGAGCTGGTACGACGCGAATGCTCGGGTGTAGATTATTTGCTGGCAACACTGTTGAATAAGGTGATCTTTGTGGAGAATTGTACAGTTAAAAATTCCACCAAAAATAGCTAATTCATTATACTTAGCGCCATCTAATAGAGTATTTGGGCCCTAAAACAACGTTCTATCTCAGAATCAATCTGTATGATATTTTTTCTGTGCTATAACTAACCAGAACTAACCAACGATTTAATTATAAAGTAGTTGTGGAAAATATGTAATTGGCTATTTTGTAGCAGCGTCCATCTTGAATTTTAATTTTTTGTATACTACGTTTATATCGAATAGATAAAGCTGGCTTGAAAACAAAGCGGCTTTAAAGCGAATTCCAAGTCTACGTGTTTATTTCGATGGCTTGAAAGTCGATTGAAAATCGAGGTCAAGCACATTTCAGGCCATCGTCATACGCATGCGGCAGTTTTGCATCCAACTTCACCGTAGAAACAAATGAAAAAACAAATCTGACTTTTTAATTCGTCCCGTTTGGTGTGCTGTTGTTGTGTGAGCGTGATTTAAAGTTTTTCACCTGTTTCTCAATTCATAGTTTTTATAAAAATGTTAAAATCATAATATGAAATTGACACTGATGACGTTCGAGGAAGCATTTATCTGAAGTTGGGCAGTTATTAATCCGGCTTGAATCGTTTATATTGTGTTTTTAATCGGCTTCAGTGAAGTCCACCCTACTTATTTTCAGACTTGACTTGGACGATTCAAGTCACTTTCAAGCGGGTTTATATCGCTTTTTTAAGCCACTTTTAAAAGACGCTTTAACTTAAGCTAGCTTAACTATTCGATATAAACGTAGTAATGGTGAGCTCCATTCTACCAACCAAGCCCTTTCATAATGCCTTACTATAATCAACCAAAACTAAACAACGATTTTATATTAGAGTAGTTGTGGAAAATATGTAATTTTTCATTTTCTAGCAGCGACCATCTTGGATTTTAATTTTTTTATAGTAAGTTCTATTCTACCAATCAAACCCTTTCATTTGATACTCATATTGAGGTTGTAGTGAAGTAATATGTCATCCGCCATTTTTTATCGGCAGCTATATTGGATTTACAATCATAAAAAAATGTGTTATATTGTATTGTCATCAAGATAAAGGAAGTGTACAAAATTTCAAATCGATCAGTCGTCAGGAAGGGGTTCAAATTTCAAGTAATAGATTTGACCTAAATAAATAACACATACGTAAACAGGTCAAGTTAAGTAAAACTGTATAAAACCGCAAAATTTATGGCGTAAGTCTTACGTTTTTTAATGCAATTGTTTTTTATTACAATGCCTAAAATCTCCAAGATAAAATACATTAATTATTGGCAATCTTGATTTTTTTTAAAAATATGGTAAAATATAAAAAAATATACAACTTAAATTAAATACCATGTGCAACACTGTTGCTTACTGTTAAACTAAAATATTAAACTTAGCAGCGATCCCAATCAAAAAAAAACCTCATATTTATTTTAATTAAACTTCCCAGAACTGTTTAAATTCTAAATTCAATTTCATACCCATGTTGACACAACTCGCACCTATTTCTGTAAGCTATGTCAATATTAACCCAAATTTAAACTTGGGGTTCTTCATAAATTACTGGCATTATATTTTAAATCTAGATTTGAGTGACTTATGCCAATGTGCTTAAGTTTATTATATTCTGAAGGAGCAAAATGAAAGCAAAATATATTTTGTTTCAGGTCTGGACTCTTAATGTTCAGGCGAGAAGAAAACATATTTTGAAAAGTATACATGTAGTTAAAAGATTACAGTATTATTGTTTAAAAAGTAGACATTTTTATTTTATTTTTTTGTGAACTAGATGAAAAACGATCTTTATTAATTACCTGCTAAGTTAAATAGCTACTTCTACTAAATAAGCTCTTATTCATTTAAGCAATGGTAATATAAGGATGGAAAGAGAGTCGCGCAGCGAAGTCAAAGAACGCTTGGATGCTGTGTACGGTGACTCTTTTTCTTCGATGACGTCCAAAAATTTTATTTAACGAGTTTCAGGTCGCACGTTGGTTTTTGATGAGCCACTCTCAGAAACTTCAAAAACGGCTACCATAGAGTATAACGTAAAGTCCACGATATCGTATTGTCAGAACCTCAATTAAAAGTACGCGAGATTACTGAGACACAAGTCATCCCAAAGGCTGCGTGAGTCACATTCTACATAAAATTTAGGACATGAGAAAGCTGTCGGATAGATGGGTGCCACGTTTGCCCACTCTAGACAACAAACTGAACTATCAACAAAGCAGTATTGGACTCTGTTTAATATTAATACGAAGAGTTTTTGCGTCGTATTGTGACCGTCGACGAAACGTAGATTGACTGGTACTATTCGTTTCTCGTTGAAATACCGCCAGTTAGTCATTTCAGTAAGCTTAAGTGTCTCCCCACCGCTGATGTTACACTAGGCGAGGCTTTGACCGACGCATTTAAAGTGTAAACTGGAAAAATGACGAGCCTGCCGCCAAGCCTGCCGCAAAAGCGGTACGAAAATTTTAGCATGCCATGGTTTCTCTTATCCGTAGGTATGGTACTTTATGCTGGTACACAGAGGGGCCAAGGAACAGTCGAAACAGTGGACATCACGCGGCGTAAACTGGAAAAATGACGAGCCTGCCGCCAAGCCTGCCGCAAAAGCGGTACGAAAATTTTAGCATGCCATGGTTTCTCTTATCCGTAGGTATGGTACTTTATGCTGGTACACAGAGGGACCAAGGAACAGTCGAAACAGTGGACATCACGCGGCGAACAAGATCCGAAGAAAGCAAGGACTGTCCAATCAAACGGAAAGGTGATGACCAAATTGGTCGTATTGGGCTATGAACTCCTGCCTCATTTTCATACTGTCCTGATTTGGCCTCGTGCATTTTGCCTTTTTTTGGACTTGATAAAGTCACACAATGGGCAGAAATTTAAGTGAACTGAGAAAGTTATCGCCGCCACGGAGGTCTACTTTGCATATCACGAGTAATCGTATTTTTCAGACGGTTTAAAAAGTTAGAGAATGGCTGAGTCAAGTGTTCGGAGCTAAAAGAAAACTTTATTAAAAATACACCGCCACTTCCACTTCTATCCAATTTTTTTCTTTTTCTTTTGTAGACTAACTACTTATCAGACTGCCTTCGTACATTCACAAGTCGACAGAAGAATTTTACAGAGTTGCTGGAAAAGCATTACTTCCAGAATTCTGAATTTCCCTTGCGCCCATAACAAAAATTTTGGGTCCTGCATAAATTTTATGGATCCTCTTTAACTAAATTTGCTAATAGAACATGTCACATGAACTTTGCCATTGCAATAATATGAGCCAAATCAAGATATTACTCATCAGACTGTATTTTTGTATTACCACCATTAAAGGCGTCATCGTCAGTAGTATAACAAAACAAGCAATAAATTATCCGAACTTATTAAAATGTTATGTTTAAATGTACTTTTGTCACTCAATATTAATAAAATTAGATCATATTAAAACATTGTTTAATAGATGAACAAATTTTAAACAGATTATTTATATCTAAAAAAAAAATCTTACCAAAATCAGAGATACTTAAATCAAAGAGAAAATATTTGTTAGACTACAAATAAAACAGTTACCTACAGACCCTATTAAAAAAGATAATAAATAAATTACGAAGTTGACATGTTAAAAAAAAAATTGGAAAAGAGTAAATATAAAATACAAAGTCTTGATCCATGACTTGTTAACTATTGTTACCTGTACCTGCAAAGCATTAAAATGTTATAAAATTAAAAATTAATTTTCAGTATAATCAGTTTAACTTTTTCCTTCACAATCTAAAAGTCAGCAAAAAGCAATGTGAATAAGGGTTTTCTATGATCTTTTTGCCCTGAAAAGATATAATATTGCAAATCCAATTTAAATATATTTAAGGGTTACTGTTGAACAGTACGAAGAAATAGAGAAGATTTTATGTTAAAGAAATCCGTAGAAAATGTTTTTCGTATAATGTCTGCACTAAATAATTATACTTGTTTTTCAACAAGTAGTAAAAGAAAATCTGATGGTACAAGATCCTGCTATACAGGGTGATTCAAAAATCGATCATGAAAGTTAAGGGGGTGATTCTACACACCGTAGTTCAAAAACTAAGACGTTTAGGACATATGTTTATATAAAGTTTTTTTCTTATTTTCTGTTGTAGAATCGCCCCGTAAAGTTTGTCGGTTGAGTTACTGGACACCCTGTATGTATGTAGGTAATTTGATTGAAATTGTTGTCTATTGGTTCCTAAACGGTGAGGTTTATCGACTTTAATAAAAATACCTTATTTTTTAAGTTTTTGATTTTCTATAAACTGAGCCTCGCAGCTTTGCGATATCTGTCAAAATAAAAAAGTTATGTTGTAAATACATTTTAAGTTTTAGGTAAAGTGCCCTCTGGCGGTATTTAAAAAAAGTACTTTTGTCCTAAAATTTTAGAATCTGCAAAGCTCGATTTGTGTGCCAAATATCAACTGGATTGGTTAAAAAATAAATACAGTATGGCGAAAAACCAAAATAAAAATTGAACTTTGACGGCTTGCTAACTCAGAAAACGAATGACATTTTGAAAAAAAATATATGAAGCTCTACCCTGATTTTGTCCAGTAGAATCACCCCTTAAGTCTCGTGATCGATTTTGAATCACCCTGTATAAATGGACCCCTCATTCGTTTTTCTAATAAAATAATTTTTTTAACAATAAAAGTTAATAAATAAATACATTTCCCGGGGTTGGGCAAACCATATCCTGGGCTGATATAGTGTAAATAAAAAAATTCAGCAGAGGTTGTGTTAGCCATGTGTGTTTAAAAATATGGAATTGTTTATGAAATTTTCGATTGGTGTATTAACATGTTTTTAGAGGCAAAATATTCTCATTTATTATAATAATAATAAATATTATAACTAATGGTTTTTATTTGTTCTAAATATTAAATTGACAAAATATGTAATACCATAGGTTGCGAGATTCGGCGCAGCTGCTCATTTTCATGAAGCAGAAAATTAAGCATTGTACAAAATTTTAAAATAAAAATAAATAAAATAAAATAATAAATTTGTGTATAATATGTAACATAAAAAATAAGGATAAATAATATTACATAATCATACGATTCAAGAGAAAACATATTTTCAGACAATAATAAAATAAAATTTAACTTACCAACTAGATTACCCAGAAGCATACCTTTAAAATATTATAAATCCAATATATAGGGTGATTGTTAACCTATACGCGTAAACCTAATAAAATTATTGCCAAGGACCAAAAAGGGTTAAAAAAAAATAAAAATATTAGTTAAAGATGTATTCGTTTAGAAGATAACCAATTATCTAAATTGAAATACATTATCATTACGACTTGCTAATTCTTATTTCTTTGAGAACAAACAATTTCTCGAACGTTTAAAATAAAAACGTTATTTTTAATGGCAGAATAGTAAATAATGGTTTTTGGGTTCGAAACGTCGAAATGTAAAGTCTGATAATATGTCGTTATATTTAGAATTCAGATACGAGTTTATTGGGTTTAAAATCAAATATTTCGCCTATTTAAAAAAAACAAATTTGATGATGATGACTTCAAAATGAAACGTCGGATCTTAGATTTAATGATATCATTTTATAGAACAAAAAAATTGCAATAATAATGGGTCGTTAGTTTAAAAAATCGCTTTAAATAAACTAAAAAAATAAAAATTGTTTTTAATTTTTTTTTAGTTAATTGCTGAACGGCTGCAAATTTTATTATTTTTTAACGGAATATTGTTAAGCATAAAATTGCGCAACTTTGCCACAATTTAACCAACCCTATCTCTTTTACCATGTACGAGATACTAATCGTGCCCTTCGAATTTGTAACACATTGTTTATGTTTTTTGGAATAACATTTAAAACTGTTAACTGGTAGCAGGATTGAAAGTATTGCCAGTAAGGAATGATACATTTTTAAACATTGTAAGTACAGGGTTTTTATTTATATTTTGCCACCTACTTTTAGCTATAACGAAGCATACAAAAAAAATCGTTCTGTATAAAAGTTTTATCGTTTTGTATTTATCATCTTTTAAGCATAAAAAAATAAACAAATGAACATTAAAAACTGAAAGAAACAGAGAAAATGAAAAGGTTAACTTTTGTTAGCTTGGACACCCAGTATATTATATCACCACTAAAAAGATATTTTAATAAATAATAGTTTAAAAACTAAAAACACGCTTTTATATGCAACCGAACTAAAAATTAGAAAATAAGTTTTCATTAAAAAAATATTGTCATTTCATAGTAAAAAGCGTGGGGTGCTTAATATATTAAATGTTATAATTATTATATTTGCCAATATCTATGATGGAAAAGTTATGAAAAATAGTAAAATGCACCCCACGCTTTTAACTATGAAATGACAATATTTTTTTAATGAAAAATTATTTTCTAATTTTTAGTTCGGTTGCATATAAAAGCGTGTTTTTTAGTTTTTTAAACTATTAATTATTAATGATACAAAAGATAATACCATAAGATTTTTAATACACCTTTTTGTTTCTGGCGTACAGAGCGAAATTCATTTTTTTGCGTTTTCTGACCACCTGCGTATTTAAGTTGTCTTGTACCTTACAACAAAAGTAAAGACTGATGTTGGTAGATATTTTTACGTAGAATCTAGAAGTGTAGTTATATTTTTTATAAATTTTATATTTCTCGAGATATGAACCAAATATATATAAAAGCTTTTTAAAAATGTTTAATATTAAATAGTTTTCTTCTTTTTAGGTCTATAATTAAATTTATTTAATTTTTTATTAATTTTAATTATAATTTCTTCTAATTTTTACAACAATATAAAAGTTTCAACTACTTTACCCCGGCCAGCACATTTATGTACCTCTTAGTTTCTTAAGCTTAAAAACTTAATATTATGGATCAGCGCCAATGTATTTATACTTAAAACAGTGCGTACGTACTGATTTTGGACACTGTTTTGAGTATACGCACATTGGCGCTGATCAAAATATTTAGTTTTTAAATAATTAGTAAGTAAACAAACATAAGAAACTGAGAAGTGAAAAGGGGTGCTGGGCGAGGTAAAGTAGTTTAAACTTTATATTGCTGTAAAAGTTAAACAAATTATGAACTGAGGACTTTTTTGTTATAAAGACTCTACAGGGGTTTCAGAACTATGGAATCGAACTTTAAGCTGTGATTTCTGATGCTATTTTATGATAAAAAGTTTCTATAAACATGTCTGGAGTTCCTTCCTTACTGAGATACAGGGCGTTTAAATTTCAGAAAAAAATAAGTTTTTTAAAAATATTTTTAATATGCTTAGGCTGATTTGGAAAAAAATTAATACATTTATTAAAAGTAATAAGGAGCTTATTTAGCCCAAACCAGATTGTTACTATTGGGTCCAGTGGCGTCTAAGTGGGCACCGCAAGTTATATTATTAAGAAAAAAAGTACGCCACGGATTTTTTTGATATTTTTATATTTTTTATAATTAGGCAATTAATAATACAGTTTTTTAATCTCTTGAATTTTTTAGTATCTACCTTTGTTTTTGAGAAAAATATTAAAGCTACTTTAATTTCTATTAAAAAGTACCCATAGACAACATGATATAAAGGGCAAAAATTAAAATAAAACAATTATTTGCCTTAAAATAAATAAGAAGTCGTATATTTTTATCAAAAATTGTAATTTTTCCTATTTACTAAGATCAAAATTCTTATTTTTTTTAATTTTAACGCTCTGTATCTTAGTCAGAAAATAACTCCGGACATATGTTTATAGGAACTTTTTTCATAAAATATCATAAGGAATGACACCTTGAAGTTTGATCTCAAAGTTTAAAAACACCCTGTATTATGGCCTACTATGCAAAATTCAATTTAAAAATTAAAAACATTAATTTAGGGTCTATAAATATTAAATAGCTATTGCGTATTATACATTTTTAAAAAACCCTTATTCGCTTTAATTTTATTCATAAAAAATACACAAAGTGTACAATTAAAAAATTATATGTGTGGTTCATATCTCAAAAAATATAACATTACTAAAAAATCTTACAAAAAATCCAACTACGCCACTGGATTCTACGTAAAAATATCTATTTATATCAGTTTTTGCATTTATTGTAAGTTACAAGACGACTGAAATACGGGGGGAGTCCGAAAATGAAAAAAAATGAATTTCTTTCTGTATGTCGGAAACGAAGGGAGCCATTTAATTTTAATTAAAAAGTAGTAACGGTTCTTGAAAACCACAGGTCTCTATCTTTTACAATAACCGAGATACCCTGCAATTGCATCAAAATCCGGCACCCTGTACACCCTGTACAGCTGCGCAATAAGGCAGTTGTGCCGTTAGTGGAAATCTGGTAAAGATGATATGGTGTAATATGAAAAAGTTTGTGGTGGATATCACACCCCAACACAAATCTTTCAAACAGGTAAATAGGCTGATATGTTGTTCTTACCTAAAATACTAAAGTACTTAAGTGAATCTGATACCTCTGGGTAAAATACCTTTATTTTATAGGATAAAACTTTCTTAAATTTTAATTAAATCGGATATAAAAGTTTTACAATTTCTATATAGAAGGCTATTTCTAGACACCAATGTAAAGGCAGGCCAGTAAAGAATGTCTACATAATTTAACACGGTACGACTAAAACAGTACTAATAAACAGGCATTGTCTTTTTTGATCATAATATTAATCTAACCCAATTTAGGAAACACACTCGATAGCAAGGGAAAAATGCAAAACTATTCTGTAAAACTATTAGTGTTCCTTTTTACTGTTTTTTTTTTTTTGGTTATAATTGGTTTATCGCCTAAAGACTATTATTGTTTTTAGTTTGATTTTATTAATAAACTGCTACTGGTTGAACAAAATTTCTAGTATTTTTGTGACTAGCAAATTTTTCACTTGTAGTGTTATTAGTGCTTATTTAGCAATTTTCAAAAAATTTTCCAAAGCTTCCTAATATATTTTTTAAATATTCCTGGCCAAAAAAATCCTTCAATAATTTAAGCACGTGTGGTATTCGGTAAGATAAGTTTATACCAAATGAGTTTCAAATATATATTTTTATTTTATGTTGTGCCTTTGACACGTGAGCTTTGAAAATGTAACATAAAATAAACATTTTCCATTTTGTGTGTCTGCTTAAATTATCTACATATGGCTAACTTTTTTATTGATAACTTAACGAAACAAGCTTTTTCTTATAAAAATTTTTGAATGGTCTAAAATCTAAAACGCCACCATCTTATATTAACTTTTTATTTCTATAGGTATAAGGTTTCTCAAAAAATGTGAATTTTGCTCAAAAGGAAAGTATATTTTCTTTTTAACGTTAACCAAAGATTTTATTAGGAAAAAATGTTTAGAATTAAAAATTACTTTTAAAAGTGAAAAAATAATTATTTTCAACATTTTTCTTTTAGTTATTTGTGCTAACGTAGATAATTTTAATTTGTATATTAGTGCAAACTTATTCTAATACAGGGATACTTTCACTGTTTTGACAGTTCTAAAGTTTTTTCACATATTACATTTTAAAAATGCCAGTATATCAGAATAAAGTCTCCTTTACATGCATCCGTCGTTCGTCGATACGTTATCCGAAATATACAAAATTTTGATTTTAAGGACAATACTATCTACAAGGAATGTATCTGACCATCAGTAGACCTTGCAAACAAAGATTGCCAGTATGACCATAATTTTAGTTTAAATTATAGGTTTAAAGGTAAATACGGTTAAACAACTAAATTCGTACGTTTTAATGGAAAAAGTTAATATTATTCTTTCTTCAACCGGCGGCGGATAATTTATAGGAATTTACAAATAATAAATAAATCTAAAATATTCTGACCAATTAGAAAAATTCCGGATCGACGAACTGACGAAAAATGAATGCATGAAAAGGAGGCTTAAGCATGAACTAATGAGCAAACGCAGATTTTTCTTTTTATAATCAAGTTTTCATGTTTAAAAGCTATTATTATTCCTAAACATCTTATTTTTGAGAGAACTCGTATAAGGCGAAAAAAAAGTACCTAATGTTTTTGTATTAGGTTTTGGGCCATAACGAACTTTTTATAAAAATAACTTTTTTCCGTGTTAATTATTAATAAACACTGTATATAATTCAAGACATTAACATTGTTCTTTCTTCTATATTTTATTAAATTTATATTCCTACAGTTGGTAAAAACAGTATATTTTAATTTTTAAGACCTATACTTGCTTGCACTTAAGATATTTTTTACTACTACAGTCCAAAAATATTATTTTGCTAACTGTAGTTGTATAAAAATGTCATTTAAGGATATAAAGTATGTAAATAAGAGGCATGACGTGAAACAATTCAAAGAATTTGTCAAAAATTTCCAGTATAATTCACTTAAGGTTATCATAGAAAAATAATAATAAAAATACTTGACTTGATTGGTAACGCGACTTGAATTACACATTTGATTGGTCAAAAAAAGGTGGTGTGGAATTTTTCCAAGTTTGGCTGGGAATAATAAGGATTACTACTACCTGTACTTAAGTCCTACTTAATATACAGGGTGTCCAGATTTCGTTGCAATTGCAGAGTATTATTAGAGGTAGAGACTTGCGATTTTTGCGAACTGTTGCTACTTTTTAACAAAACAAAAGATGACACTACACACTACACTTCGTTTCTGACATACAGGGCAAAATTCATTTTTTCAAATTTTCGGACCCTCCTCGAATTTCAGTACGTTACGTAGAATCCACTGATAGAGTTAATTTTTTTTTTTAATTTATGTTTTTTGAGATATGAACCCAACATATGACTTTTCTAATGGAAACCCTGTATATTTTTTCTTCAATAAATTATATACAGGGTGTAACTAAATAAGTGTAAAACATTTAAGGAGGTGATTCCTCATTGAAAAATATGAAAAAAGTTCCTATAAACAAGGGTCCAAAAATGCATACTTTCCAAGATACAGGGTGTTAAACTTTTTAAATAAAATAGGTTTTTTGTAATTATCTTGAATACCCTGCAACCGATTTTCTTGAAATTTTTCAGTGTTATTTCTAGTAATAAGGGTCAAAGTTAGGCATAATTAAATTTAAATTATTAAGTCCAGTGGCGTCTCACGGGACATCTTATCGAAAATAATTGTAAAAAAATGTACGCCACTGACTTTTATTATTTTATGAACATTTACAGAGATACATCGTCATAAATGCGAACTGGATATATTGTTATTTTGTAGTTAGTACCTGCATTAAACAATTAAAGGGTAATAAACAAAACTAATTTATTAATAACAAAACACACAACATGTAGAAATCATAGTAAATGTTCAATATGTCTACCTTCAGACATTACGCATGCGTCTAGACGTCGGCGCATTGAGCCACGTATTCGCTCAAATGGCGTACATTCTTTTACAATTATTTTCGATAAGATGTCCCGTGAGACGACACTGAAAAATTTCAAGAAAATCGGTTACAGGGTATTCAAGATAATTACAAAAACCTATTTTATTTAAAAAGTTTAACACCCTGTATCTTGGAAAGTATGCATTTTCGGACCCATGTTTATAGAAACTTTTTTCATATTTTTCAATGAGGAATCACCTCCATAAATGTTTTACACTTATTTAGTTACACCCTGTATAATGAAAGCTTTTAAAAAATGTATAATACTTAATAGTTGTTTCATATTTATAGATCCTAAGAATGTTTTTCTAAAACTAATGGATACATACTGGTTTTGGATACTGTTTTGAGTATAAACACATTGGCGCTGATACAAAAGTTCAGTTTTTAATTAATTAATAAGTAACAAAAACTTAAAAAACTAAGAAGTAAATAGGGGTACTGGGCGGGGTAAAGTGGTAAAAACTTTTATGTTGATGTAAAATTCAAACAATTTATGAACTGAGGGCTTACCTTATTTTTTTGTCATGAAGTCTGTATCATGGTCCACTATGCGAAATTCAATAAATCAATAAATTCAATTAAAAACAATAATTTGGGGTCTATAAGTATAAAATAACTATAAAGTAGTATATATTTTTAAAAAGCTTTCATCACCTATAATTTAATGAATCAAAAATATACAGGGTGGTCCATTTATAATTCATATGTTTGGATCATATCTCGAAAAAATAAATTAAAAAAAAATCTAACTACACCACTAGATTCCACGTAAAAATATATCAGTATTTACTTTTATTGTGAGTTACAAGACAACTGAAATACAAGGGGGATCCGAAAATGGGAAAAAATAATTTTTGCCCTGTATGTCAGAAGCGAAGAGAGCCATGCAAAACTTTTGGTGTATTCTTTTGTTTTATTAAAAAGTAGCCACAGTTCGCGAAAATCGTGGGTCTCTATCTCTAATAATAACCAACAAATCCACCCAGAATTCGGTTTTAAAATTTAAAACTCATTTTTTTAAATACCCATTAAAAGGTTAACCTTTTCTTTTCTCCTCTGAACCTCGTTATTTATTATTTTTTAAAAATTCAATCTACGAGAGCTATAGGAGATACTTCCCATATTTTTCCTAAGGATAGATCCCTAGGGATTTAAAGTACCATTGTTTTCGGTTAGCGTGCTATCATTCGTGTCTGTCAGCTGTTGTGTAATCTCCAATAAAATCATTTTTTTTATTAACGTTTTACCTATCCTTAAGTGCATACAATAGTATACACACCTCAGGACTAAAGTGTTTTTAAATCCCTCGACAAATTATAGCCCTCCCGTTGGTCGAACTATAAACTTTTTGCCTCGGGATTTAAAATACCACTTTATTCCCTAGGTGTATAATGTACTTTTATTATTTAAAAAATTATATGTTGTTTGTATTGTTGTTAAGACACCCACAATACGGTAGTATTTAGGCTTTGAGCCTTCGTGGATTGTCTAAATTAAAAAAAAAGTTTTATTTACCGATAAATTATTTAATAACTTACGTTAACTTGTGGCCTATTTTTTCCCTCTTGACGATCGGTCGACGATCGTTGGAGGTGCCGACTTAACGCAAACATCTCGGCCAGCCGAGAGCGTGTTTTAGTCGCGGGAGGCTGTGCAGCAACGGAAGCGGCCGGCGCTACTTGTTGTGGACTGTGCCTTTTTAAATTCGGGAAGACAAGGTGCTCTATATCAGGTGTATATCTACAACAAAAAGAAATGTTTAGACTACTAATATTTAAAAAAAGAACAACAACAACAACAACATAAACATAATCCAGCCACTTTACTTTTTGGGTCACTTAGTATATTTTTGTTTTTTTGAAACCAAAGATCGTTTTATGTCCAAAAGCAAGCACCAAGTAAAAATCAAGTTTTATTAGTTTTCTTTATTTACTCTTAGTTTTAAATTGAAGTTTCATTATTATCTTTAAAATAACTACACACACACTTTACTAACTTTTAGAAAGATGCATTTAATTTTATCTTTTTAAAACTTATTGCATTGGAGGCAATGGCACACCTACAGGTATCGCCCAGTGCAAAAGATAAGTTGGGCTACTTATTGTTTTTGAGAACCAGAAAACGAAAAAAAAAAGATTTTGAATAAAGTAAAAGAGACCTAAGCAAAATTATAGGTAGCGCTCCTTACTTCATTTCATTGGTCTTTAGATAAAAGAAAAAGTTTAAAAGGGAATACTATGTTTTTTTCGGACACGGATACGTTCTTTTATTCCCTTGAATTACCTAGAAGACCTTTATTTTCTTTTTGTGGGACCCTTCTTATCGGATGAACCAGGACCGTCCGCCTCCTTCCTCAGTACGCTAGTGATTGGAGGGATCTAAAGTTACTTTTTGTTAGTATTTTTGGTATAGACCAAAAACTAAAATAGGAACATATCACTTTTATACATACCAAAATTCAGTATTCACAGCAAATTTAATGAAGTATACCACAATAAAGTTTTGTCGTTTTTTTTTATTGTCGATATCATCAGATTCTAAGCTAGCTGTAGTTACTCGTTAGTAAAATCAGCAGCACTTATTTTATAGTTGTATTTAAAAGTTACTTTTTTCTCTAATAAAATATAGTTATTTGGTAATTTAAATTTCAATTTCTTTTTACTAAAGAATAAAGCAACTTATTCTATTTAAAATCATCTAAGGCTGATTCAGATTCAGAACTTAAATTTATTAGTAGTAATTATTTCATTCGAGTATCAGACATTTTTTGAAGTGGTCTGTCGCGACAGACGCGTCTCAATATGCGGTGAACCACGCAACGCGTCTTGTACTGTGTCTCTCTAGTCGTGTCACCCCGCACGAGCTATGCAAGTCTCAATTTGCGCCATGCCTATAATATAAAATAGGGCATTTCTTTAATGTTTCCCCATCTTTTATTTTGTAAGCAGATCAATTTAAAAAGAAAAATTAACTTCGGGAAGCAAAATTTATGCATAAATACTATATTTTAGAGTGAACTGAGATGAAAATTTAAAGATGGGTGCTGAGCGCTATCTTGGCAAAAAATAGTTGGAAAAAAACGTCTTATTGCACATCATTTTTAAGCTCCCGACAAATAATTCATAATCCTAGAAAATACTTTTACCTACTACAAAATGGCGGTGCTTTAAAAATTACCTAAAAACCTAAATTGGATAGCCATAATAACTATTAAAAATTGACTATATTACATGTTGACTAAAAAATCTTTTAAATGATAATATACTTTACGAGGTCCCTTATTAGGAAAATAAATACTTTTTGTCCTACTTTATATATTATCACCAGTATTACTATTAAAAGCTCTTTGAACGAGCGTTTAAAAAATACCACATAAAGAATATACAGGGTGTTATGGAAATACTTTAATATATTGAAATGGGTGACTCCTGGGACAGTGTAGAGACACACTGAGTACTTTTTTTGTTTAATTCAAACTTTTTTATAATTTGTAAAAATACCTTCTTTTCACCTATCTGCTACGTCCCTGGTTACGTAAACACTATAAACACCGGACCCCGTTCGTTAGTAACAGACAGTAGACGACTTTGTTTGCGATGTTGCCAAACGTCCTATTTTATACCCAATAAACGATATAAATACATAATAGAATAAAAAGGTAAAATGTTATTATATTCTATTTTTTTATAAATTTACTTTAAAAAATTATTAAAAGCCTTATATCAAAATAAATTGTAACAAAAAATATTTAAATAAAGGTCGATTTACCTTCAATACGGAATATGTTCAAAATGCCCTCCGTTTGATTCCAAACATGCATTGATTTTCCGCTGCATACTGTTTCTCACACGCGCAAAAATGTTTTCATTGTTTCTTATTTGCTGAGCCGCTAGTTCCACACGATTTTGCAACTGTTCTAAACTGTTTATGGGTTCACTATAAACAAACTCTTTCATAGTTCCCCACAAAAAAAATCGCATGGATTAAGGTCGGGAGACCGAGGAGGCCATCGAATAGGTCCACTGCGTCCAATCCACCTATCTCTAAAATTTTCATTTAAATATTCCGTGACTATTCTCGCGTTATGACAAGGTGCTCCATCTTGAAGTAGCCACATTTGTCGTATAACGGCTAAAGGGACATCATCTAATAAATTGGGAAGGTCGTTCTGCAGAAAAGCCAAATAACCTTCCCCATTAAGCCTTGCTGGCAAAATATGGGGACCTATTAGTTGATTGTCTATAATACCAGCCCAAACATTAATAGAAAATTTTTCTTGATGGTGCGTTTCGCGGAATGCGTGTGGATTTTCTACGCTCCAAATATGCGTATTGTGTTGATTAAACACACCATCGCGAGTAAAACCGGCCTCATCGGTAAACAACACATTGCGAATCCAATTTGGTTCATTAGCAGTTTTTTGCAAAAACCACCGACAGTAATTTCTACGCAAGGCGTAGTCTTCTGGTTTTAACGCTTGCACTTCTTGCACATGATAAGGATGTTGACGATCTTCATGTAATGTTAAGTTAACCAATTTTTATTATCTACTTATGAGCGGCGTAGGCGTTACATTAAATAATAACCTTAAATAACATTTAGAGCTACAACAGCTTTTAGAAGGCATAGGATTTTTTTCTTGGCTGGAAAGTACTTTTATTGTTCACGAGTACACTCTTTACACTTTCACCATAAACTTCCCTTCTCTTCCGTACCAATGAGATGTACAGTAATATAGCAACACAAAGTAATTGTTTCATGCATTTTGTAACCGTACATCTGAAGAAGCCCCAAAATGTCCACTTCGGCTCCTTTATCCATAAGGTATGTTAAATATGCCGTCTACTTTTTATACTCACGGTAATAAGTTCCTAGACATCAAGCTTTTATGAATTATCACAAGAAAAACAAACCCTGCATTTTGTAGTAAAAAATTTTGATTAAAAAAACCTAATTAAATTGAAAGCACCTAGTTTAACCAAAAGAATTCGCTGTAAGTATCATTTTATCGCCCATAACCAGAACAACATGAGACAAAGAAAAAGGTTTAAAAAAATTGAACTTACAAGTTTCAGTAAATTGATAAACCCAGTTACGTGCAAACTGCAAAAATGTTAGAATAAATTGCATATAAATTTCTTGCAAAAAACATCTAAACTGTAAAAACACCTGTGTTTGTGGCGCTGATCACGGATCTGAAAAAATTTTTAGTCGGAAACATTTGTTTCCGAGATATCCATTATTAAAGTTGGCATTTGAACTAACCTCAAGGTAAACCACCTGTCGTCTGTCGGCTCTTAATTTTGATGAAAGAAAAGCCAAAAGTAACAAATACTTTTATTTAAACACGCAGTAAAATTTGTTTTAATAGTGTTTTGCAATAAAAATACCGTTTTGTGTATTTTAATTCAATTCTTTGTGCGCATACGTGTCGCGTCGCAGTGTTTAAAAAGTTTGTAAAGTAATTAACCACCTAAAAAGTGTACTTGATTTGTGGAAAAAGTAATCTTTACTTTCATTATACGGTGAAACAACCTAGTAGCGTAATAAAGGATAATTTGTGTAATCATGTAAGTTTTTCGTTTGATCGAATTGAAACAGCAAAACCCATAGATAAACTGGTAAAGAACAAAATAAATTTGGCAACTCCTCTCAAGCTCGTTGACGTAACCACGTGTTATAACTACTTTCAGCTGTTTTTGACAGCGACAGAAGGTAAACATATGTATTTAAAGGGATTTAAAGAGCTGGTCAGTGGCGGGTTTGCTTTTTAATCGTAAAATTTTGGGATTCATTATCACTGTTATTTATGGTGGTCCGCCATTTTTAATAATTTTTATTCAATTTATTTTTACACAAGGATTTTGGGGTTTAAATATATTAAAGTATTTCCATAACACCCTGTATAACCTAATTAGTTTCGAAAATATGCCTATCCAAATTAGGTATTTGTACTAGGTAAAGGTATTAACTTTATATTAAAGGACTTTTTAAGACCTGTAAAATGATGTGCTACAAGATCCTCCGTTTAATTTAATTTAAATATTGATTGGCGTCTAGCACAGTTGGGTCGAATACTAAAAATCGGTATTCGAATACGAATACCGAAAAAAGAAAGTGTTCGAATACCAAATATTTGAATACTTGGAAGATAAAATGTATTCGAATATTCGGTATTCATGAAATGTAAAGAGCAAAAAAAAGGTCTTAACCTCTCTTTTTTCCTATTTTTCTTTCCTTTTGGTATTTTAATCATGACAATTTTTGTATTTGCATACTGCTTACATATTTCGGTATTCGCGGTATTCGAATACTCGGCACGCCGGTATTCGAATACTGAAAAAAGTATTCGTCGAATACTTCTAAAGTATTCGAAAACAGAATCCCGAATACTAACCAAAAAAGTATTCTTCCGAATATCGAATACCAAACACAAATGTATTCGAATACTATTCAAATACCGGCAAAATGTATTCTGAATACTATTCAGAATACTGAGTATTCAAATACGAGCCAACTCTGGCGTCTAGCATCCACCTTAAAATTTTCATTTATCAATTTTACTCCGAAATGCTGTATTTACTTACTTATTTCATTTACTAAAGTTTTAACTTTTTATACTGATTCGTTCAAAAATAAAATGTGGGTGGCCAGTAATAAAATGGACTTTGTGATAAGAACCTTTTCAAAACCTTTTTAAGGGGGTTCCTTTAAACGAGTCAACGAATATTCATACCACTATATATAAAAGCGGCGTTTTTACCTAGCCTCTCAATGTCAAATATTTCGGGTGTCGATCTGGGCGAACGCGTCAATTTTTTGTCGGACAAGTTTACCACAATGTTTATTATCCAATATTTAAATATTGTGCAAAAAATGGTAAGGGTTACAGTCATAAATCCAAAAGGCTCAAATACATATTTCGGGTATCGGACTAGGCGGCTTTCGTGACGGTAACCCTTACAATTTTTGGCACATGTAAAAATTGCATGTAAAATATTGTTGTAAACTTGTACGACTAAGGAGTGTACGACAAAAAAGTGACGCGTTTGTCTAGTCTGATACCCTCAACATTTGACATTGGCAGGTCGGGTTAAAGCGCTGCTTCTATAACATATACGGCGCGGCGGTATAAATATTGGTGGTAGGTCTATTTGAAAGTGGTAGACAATAATTCTTCATGAATGATACAACTAAAATTTCAGACTTTCATTGTCTTGTTTTAAATATTTTTACAACGTTTTGGGAAGTCCAATCTATGTCCGTTTTCTAATTGTAAACTAATTATTTTTAACGTAAAAACGGACAGGACTGCCCGAATCGTTGTCTGAATAGTTAAAATAATGATACTGGAAGTCTGAAATTTTTGTAGAATTACTCATTGGTGGTAGGCTTGTCAAAATGACCCTCCTCTAAAAGGTTTTAAAAGAGTTCTTATCATGAAGTGCATCTCATTTTTGGTCCGGGCACTATAAATAAATATACACCAACAAAAAAAAATTAACAAATAATAAAGTGTCAAAATTGTCTAGTATTCTTTATCGTTGGAGTGCTTTAAAATACTTACTTTATTATTGCTATGAATATGTTGCTATGTTTAAAATTCTAAAACATTAATTATATACTAAAATACTAAAATCATCTAATTGATTTTATGTTACTCTAAAGCTTCCGGCAAACAGCGAGCGGAACGTGACGTTAGCACGACATGAGCGCGTCAATGTCACATAAAAACACGTGTTTGACACTCCAGGCGACACGGCAACTGAACGCGTGTGTTTGACTGCTAGGAAGGTATTCAATATATTAGACTAAAAACCAGTTACAAAGAAGCCACAAGCGTCATACAAATAAAGACGAAATCAACTTTTTCTTTCTAAACGCGTCGTTTAAATAGTGTGCGAGCAATAAAAAGGGGTATAATTTAAAGTAAGACAGAACTGATGACCGTCTGGGTTTTTACCACTGATTTGAAGTCTACAACGTGTTCCAATGTGTCCACTCCGCGCTAACGTCACGTCTCGCTCACTGTTTGCAGGAAGCTTAAAAGTATGTAAAGTAAGTAATAAAAATTAAAAAAAAATTGTTAAATTATGAGAGGGAAAGCTTTTTATACAGAATATTTTAAGACAAATGCGAAACGTTTAAAAAGCTGATTTCTTGTTTAAAATAAAAGATAGTTTGTTGTATAAATGGTGTGTTAAATTAACCCTTTGTGAGTAATTAAATACAAAGATAAAAAAATATAAAACAATATATATTTTTTTTATATATAGAAAAACATGTTTTTGTATGTATATTGTATTTAAACTACTAAGGTGTATTAAAAAAGACAAAATATTACTTTCTAATAGCTAACAGCAGAGAACTAGGTAGATTTTTAAGATAGTATGTAAATTCCTGTCCTGACACGTAATAATTCATATTTTATTTGTGATTTTAAATCGATAAATTATTATAAAAAATATAAAAAACAAAAAGGTTTTTAAATTATTATTTAGTCTATTTAGACATATGTTTTAAGGGTTACCTATTGCGTAAGCTTTTCTTAAAATTTAGTCAACAAGAATGATAAGAGTAGTCAGTTTGCCCTTTTCAGAAGTTCTAAAAACGGAAAATGTATACAGAAATTGTGTTTTAACAAAAATAATATTTTAAAACTGTCACTATTTTATCGCTTAAAATTTTTAAGATAAGAGAGGAAAACCTAATTCTTCTGCTATCTTTGTACCGCAATATCTCCCACTTCCCCGCATCTATCAGGTCATAATTAGATTATATGTTAAAGTCTGGAAATGTATAAACTTTTAATAAAAAGAAGCAATAATAATACCTTTACACTCAGCAGAACTAATTACCCTGATAGAATGGGGGTAATTAGTTTAAATCTAAAAATTTAGTAAGTTATTAAGCTAATGTGAGGTTTTTCGTATTTTTTAGAAAAAAATATTAGCTGACTTTTTTGATGGCCTACTAAACACATACCCAATAACAAGAATTAATACCATAATATAAAATTTATTTCAGAAAAGGCCTAAAAACAAAAAGTGTGATTAATTATTGACAAGATAATGGGCTATACGAATTAATAGAAGCATAAGCTTATACTTCTTCTTTTAGAACGCGTTGATTTTCAAAGACTCTGGTAGCAGTTGAATATTAGCGCATTACCCCCTGTACAAAAGAAAATTATTGGAATAAAATATTTTGTTTTAAAAGAAAAGAAAGATTTAAGAAAATAATGAAAAACAAATATTAAGAGATCTCAGAAACCAGGGGATAATAAAAAAGATAATGTAAGTTGTTACCGTACAAATCTCATGGACTTGTCTAAAAGTTTAGCTTAGCGTTTTCATTATTAATTTGAATAGTTTAACAAGTTAAACAAAAAAATTCAACGGCATATGGTCTTACCGTCTTAGCAAACGTCACCCATCTAAGTACTAACTCTGCCCGACATCGCTTGACTTTATTGATTGGAAGGGGTATGTTAACGTGGTATACAGGGCCCCCGGTACCATGAATGTAAAGTGTGCAATGCACACAGGCGCCATCTTTAGGGGCGCCAAAATCCGGGTTAAGAATTAAAAAAATTGTAATAGAAGCAATTTAACAAGAAGTTTTTGATGGTATAAATTTTAGCAATGTAATTAATAAATTTGCAACAGCAAAGTCTCGGAAAAAATCGCTACTACACAGTTTTTTTTATTTTTTATTGTACCTTGCCATCATTTTTGATTTTATAACAAAGTTACCAAAGATTTTTTATCAGAAATATCTGCATATTTTGTAAAATATCTAAGTATAAGTAGAAAGTAGTACTTACGTACAGCGTGTCTACTTACTTAAGTTCGCACCACATGGAAAACTTCTCTATTAATTATTTTACGAAAAAAGTAATTGTTTTTATAAAAGTTCTACATAGCCTAAAACTCAAAATGCATGATCAAATGTTTTTGCAGTGGTATACGAGGTATGTTAAAAAGTATGAATTTTTCTCAAGAGGAAAGGACCTTTATTTTTCATAGTATCGAAAATGTTTATAAAGAAAATATATTTACGATTAAAAATTGCTTTTAAATACGCTATTTGTTTTTTTTTTTAATTTTTAAAAGATCATTTATGTAACTTTTCGCTGTTCTTAACAGTTCTTAAGCTTCCTTTACATATTACATCTCAAAATATGTATGCACTCTTGCACAAACTTTTTTAACCATTAAAACATAAATCCACTCACGATTCCCTACAGAGAAACTCGTGGTTCCGCGCGTATGCATCTCTATACGGTCCAACTGGACAGGCCCCGAACTTCTCACTTTGTTCGTTCTTTTATCCCTAGAGTTTCTAGATTGTGGAACCTGCTGCCCGCGGAGGCCCCCCAAATCTTCAAGTCCCGTGTCAACAAACTCCCTCTTACCTCGCTTAAGACACCCACGGTACGTTAGTATTTAGGTTTTTAGCCTTCGTGGTTTGTCCAAAGATAAAAAGATATGATAATTGATAATTGGATTTTGGGTGCCGAACTCTTTATAAAAATATTTTTTTTACAATTAATAATTTTTCTTATGAATCCTAAGTAGGCAAGGTATATGTATGTAGACATATGTCAATAATTCTGGTATTTGTTCTTAAAAAGATTTTTAGTTTTGGGTTATTTATTCTAAAAAAAACACCTACCTAGCTATCGACCTTTAAAAAAACACATGATCCAATACGGGGTGTTCGGAAAATGCGCGGCCAAATTTCAGGAGGTGATTCCTCATTGAAAAATATGAAAAAAGTTCTTATAAACATAGGTCCGAAAATGCATAGTTTCTAAGATACAGAGTGTCCAATATTTAGGACATTCACTTTTTAATGTCATTAGATAGTCCTTAAAAGTTAAGATAGGAAAGTAAAATTAATTTTGCTCTATCTTTAACTGTTTTTGCTCAGTAAATCGTCAAAATTCAAAAATTCCGTCCCAAGAAACATGCAATAAAGTGGTTTTTATTTTTTCTCGAAAACGAAGCAAAATACAAAAAAATTTAAAAGATAAAAAAGTTGTATTTTCAGTTGCTTATTCTAAAAAAATAAAAAGTTACAAAAAGTCAGTGGCGTACATTTTTTACAATTATTTTCGATAAGATGTCCCGTGAGACGCCACTGGACTTAATAATTTTAATTTAATTATGCCTAACATAGGCTCTTATTTCTGGAAATAACACTGAAAAATTTTAAGAAAATCGGTTTTATGGTATTCAAGATAATAATAAAAGAAATATTTTTTAAAAAAGTTTAACACCCTGTATCTTGGAAACTATGCATTTTCGGACCCATGTTTATAGGAACTTTTTCCATATTTTTCAATGAGAAATCACCTCCTAAAATTTGGCCGTGTATTTTTTGAACACCCTGTATAAGGGGCGCCAAATCCTTTTTTGCACAAGGAGGCTAATAGCTTTTACGGGGCCCCTGGTGGTATAGCCCATACATAAAAAAAAATACAAAGTCAAGTTGAAAAATATTTTTTTTATTTGTAAAAATATTAATTTTATTATTATAGAAAAAATAAAAATTAAACAAAATAAATGGTGTTAAAAGGTCTTAATAACCGGACAATGATTTAAAAATTAAAATCAGGTAAATTTGTTCGTTTGTACAACTTTTATTATGCTACAAAAAATGTAGCGTAGCATTCTAAATACAAATCTGGATAAAAAGAGCACAGAAAAGCCATTTACAGACCCACAAAGACGCGGTATAACATTTGACAAACCCAAGAGGGTTGTAAAGTTGGTGTGACGTCACTATTTTATTATCTGAGATTGGTTGGTAGGTTGGTATTTATCCAACCAAAGTAGAGTACTGAACCGAAATCGCCTATATTCTAGCAACATGAGGTCTAGGCAATACAGGTTGCGTGTTAATGTATTTAAGTTGTCGTCCCGCGTTAAATAAGCATATCAAAGATTTTTTTTTTAAACAATTACCTATGCCATAAAACGTTAAAAAAATAACTGTCAGAAAATTATACCTTTGCGTTTTAAATATATAGATTTTGTTTCTTAGAAGGTTTCTTATTAGTAATTAAATGACAATTGTTTGTTACCTCCGCAGTCTTGGCCAAAAATTAACTTTTATATTTTTGACCTAAGAAAAAAATAGTTTTATAAAGTGTTATACATCTTTTAAAAAGACATAAGCATTTTTAAAAATGTGCTAAGAAACAAAATGCCGGCTATAAAGAAAACGTTGATGATGCTACCTAAAAACCGAAATTTTGAAATTAAAATCAAAATGCGTGGATGCATTGCTCTTAAAAATATGTTTAAATATTGTTTATACAGATTTAAAAATAACAAAAAATAAAAATAATACAACCATGTTTCTAAAATGCACATTTTTAGTTTTTTTTTAAACTCACAAAAGCCAAACAAAACATTAAAATGGTATTAAATTAGCAGTTCAATGGCCTACAACATTTCCCATTTAACCTTACAGTTTTCAATAACTTAATGCATTTCCTACCAATTTTGGACACACTGTATGTACCACATATGACTAACATTATGTAATTAAAACAAACAAAACGAAATGAGAATTCTAAAACAATCAAACCGACTTACAGCAAATATGGCAATGGCAATCTTCTTATGCTATTCTGTGTGGTTTAGATTTGATGGATGACTAGACCAAGTCTTATTGGTTTCTGCTTGGATAAACGAGGTAGCAGGCATAGTTTTGTTAAAAACCCATGGAAAACAAAGGCGTACCTGGGATTTTCAAATTATTTTATCTAAACACTACGACATGACCTACACCAAAAAAGGTATACTAGTGCTATTGGCATTAGGAGTAAAACTTTGGTAAAGAAAATTTTTACTTACTGAAATTTACAGATTTTTTCCTTGTTTGTCTCTTCTACAGAGAATATAAGTTTAAAAAACGAATTATCTTTCTATATTTTTTTTTGTAATTTTTTTTCCATCATTTACGAATCACAAATTTAAAACAAAAATATTCGCTTTGTTAAAATTAGGGAAACCTAAAAGTCGTGCAAATAAAAATTGTAGGGTAAAATATTTTCAACTGGCCGTAGTTTTTAAAAAAATACAGAGTATTTTATTATAAACTACGGCAATCAATTTTTCAAAAAGTAGGCTTTAAAATATACAGACAGAGAGACACAAAACTAAAATATTTTTACAGTTTTAGCACTTCCGCATAAACAGGAAGTTATTACTCACTTTGTTATTTTAAATAGAAGCCAAATTGATTATTAATTGAACAGGCTATTTGGTAAAACTATGCTTTTTTAAATTTTATGTCAAAAATGACGTCTGTGGACCAATAGATTTCCCTTTTTTCTTAAATAAAAGCTCTTATCAAAAAACGAAGTTGAGATCTTCGTAGAAAAAGAACTTTATAACTAGACTATGCTGATACGTATGTTCACAATTGATAAATACAAGGTTGTCAAAACTAAAGGTTAAAATATACATTGACAATAACCCTTAAACTTAAAAGTAAATAGACTTGAAATTATTCTATATATTTGGTAGAAAACTGTTATGTCAAAGTTAATTGTGTAATTTTGGGGTATTAAAAAAATAAAATGACAGCTAACATTGTAACAATCTGCTTCTAAAGCATATTAATGGTATGTTAACAACTAAAGTAAATAAATAAAGTCAATAGAACAAAGAAAGACTTTATTTAAAGTTTCTGTATTTTTGAAGACTCTAGACCTTACAATGTTTCAAAATTGATTATTAACAAATTTTGATTTAAAAGGTATTTAATTACTTAATAACGCTTTTAAAATAGGTATTCTAAAAAAAACGTTTTTCCGATTTTGTATTTTTTAAAGTAATATTTTCTCGAATTTAAATCACCCGTTATAGCCTACAGCATATTTTATTATAGCTTTAAGCATTTTAGACAAAGCTAAAATTTTTTATTGAAAATAACTTTTTTCTAAATAGGCATAGATAAGTCCCTCCATGGACACACAGAATAAAATAAAAAGTTTATTTAACATTTTAAGAAAATTGAATTTGTTTTTTTTAAGTAATCTAAACTTTTATTATATTGTGCAAGGACAGAATAGTTTTTCATAGAATATAAAGGTTTCAATTTTCTTAAAATGTTTAATAAACTTTTTATTTTATTCTGGAGAAAAGCCATATTTTGTTTAAATATAAAATATTGTAATGACCCAACTGACATCGCTGATATGCGTTAATATTAGTTTTGTTTGGCAAGGGTTAATGTAGTAGTAATGTAAAGGACTAAAAGTGAAGACTTTTAACTGAGTTATGTTATATCACAAATTTCAAAAAGGCTTTTTATTTACCGACAAATAAATTTAATTTCTAAATTTTTGGGTTTCTTGTTGTCTATACTTGTTTAAACAGTGGTCCATGGACTAAAAAATGTGCCTTATTTTACGACCTTAAAAATACAGTAGTTGAGTTAAACCTAGTTATAACGAGGACTGGATGCCAAACACCTAGTCCTGAATTACACTGGCAATACCAACCGGAAAAAGTTAAAACTTGTTAGAACTTTTCGTTATGTCCAACCACTGATCTCGAAGGATAGCCAATGCTTGTTACCTGCACGAAACAAAAGTTACAATTCATGGACGAATAAATGAGTTTGTGCGCAAGCACATCAAAGGGAAACGCGCCTGGCGCCAAACAAAGTATCGGGCAGAATCATGTGAATTTATCGCCTCTTTTCCGTTTGATGGACGTTGAGTCAGTACCGTATTTAAATAAATTTTTAGAATACAGTTACATCAAAAACGTCTAATACGCTATATGCCAATTGTTGCCGTATTTAAGAAAAAAAGTATTAAAAACAGTTCCGAATTTAGGAGAGGTGGGGGCAAACGTTGGTGTCTGCCACGGGTGACACTTCAAGGGGCGGCAAACTGAAACATGGAATGTAAGAAAGTGGCGATTTTAAGAAAGTAAAACCTTTTTTTTTTTGGTCGTCTTTTAATTTGTTATTATACACTGGTATTTTAAAAGAAAGCATTTTTTTTGCTCTTCAAATTTTTTCTCAATAAAAAGGCCAGGCATACGGCAAGTTTTGCCCCTCGTTACAAAAATTACGATCCGGGACTGATTAAAAGAAAGTTAAAGAATTAAGTATATCAACTAAATGTATTACATAAGTTTTAACAATGTAACTGAATTAATGAAATTTATCACCTGATTTGCTACTCTGATAGTTTTCAAAAATTTGAACGTAATAAGTATTTTTTTTTAAATATTCTTATAATAATATTGACAAAAGTTTTTATGTTATTTATTGTAGTAACATTTTAAATTTTGTTTTTAAACCTCTCTGTAATATGTTCTGAACTCTAAATGTGTAATAATATGTATATGTGGAATTTTTCTCTAGCTGAATTTTATATTATTAATTTAGTCTCCATAATACTTTACTTACTCCGTTTTTAAGTGCTTTTAATCACTATAGGTTAACGGCCAATTTAAAAAAATGGCAATTCTTAGAAGTTGTTGGACGGGCATTCTCCTGCTCTGATATTGCGAAACCACGACATTGTTTTTTGGCCAATTCCTTTTGTCTCCTTTATCTTGCCTTAACTTACACCATTCTACAAAATGAAACAAAAGTATTGGACCCAGATATGTGATATATGCTAAATTCTAACTCTAAAATATCGGAATATAAAATCAGAATTTTTTAACGCTTTTTGCAAAGTACTATATATTGGTGGATGCTAAAGCAAAATTTACCCTTGATTTAAGTTCAGAACATAAATAAAATGTTTTTGCATGTTTGAGCCACTTTCTCTTTAAGATCAGGAAAAAATTGTGACTTTTCTGATCACGCATTCATGTTTAGTAGTCCCAAATACACCACAGAATCTGGGTTATATCCATTTTTTATTTTATCAAGTGACAATAAACTTACGATATTAAATTAATATCTCTGTCAACGTGACCCAGGTAATCCGTTTACCTTTTCTTCAAATATAATTTAGCAAATCTTTGTACTTATTCACTGTTGACGTATCGTGTCCATAATATTTTTTATATCACTACCTAATTTATATTCGTAAAGAAATGTCAAATAATATAAAATATTATATAAATATAGAACAAATATTTTTCTTTACACATTAAGATACTGAGATTTTAGGAATTTTTAAATTATTTAATGATTTAGAAAAGAAAGTCCGGTAATGGATATGACTTTTTAATGCGCATGTACCAAGAACCTTCCGATGGGCCTCGAGTTTGTTTACTGCGCGAGGTCGTAAAAAGCCTTAAGAGGCAACTAGGCTCTGTGTATCTAAATGTGAGATATATCTAAAATTTAGTACAAACTGTTGACCTTTAAAAAAAAAAAATAATAACATTTTGTTTACACCTTAAAGTGGTTAACAAGTATCTAAAAATTAAATACTTTTATACTGTTTAAAATTAAAATTAAGAAAAGAAAAGCTGCTTAGTTTTTATCAAATTAAATTTAAATAAAGTAATTTAAAATAAAATAATGCTTACTTAAAAAATTTTTACCAGATATCCAAATGAAAAAATTCAAAGTCACATCCATTTACATTTTCTCACATTTTGACTGCTTAATTTAACCGATACCCGAAAACTGGAACAGACAAAAAGAGTTTGGGTGCAAGACCCCCTTCCAATGCTACTAGGCGAGGACAAATAATTACGCGTTTTTGGTGCCCCGCGTAGAAAACACCATGTGCAAAAATAGCCACCTGCGGTTGTGCACGCGGTACTACATGGAAATTTCCAAGAAAACAAGCTCAAATTTTTGCTCGGTACCAAAGTAACCTTGCACGTGTTCTTTGGACGAAACAAAGAACTAGGACGATATAAAAAGACCTTGAACCGCCTAAAAAGTTAGTTACTCTTGATCATCCATTGCAAAAAGTTCAAACGAAGAAAATTGGGTCCAAGTAAAGCCAGACGGGCGGTCCGGAAAAATAAAGTAGGGTAGGGCGGGGCTAGTTGAGCAATTTTTCACTTCATCGGTTATAGCTCCTCAAAATTAAGTCTTACTGGCTTATAATGCATACTAATATATTAGCAATTTATCCCTTATTAATAGTGTCCATAGTAATTTCTTTCTAATAAGTCGAATTTAGGAGCTACATCTGTTTTAATGTAGATAATCAAGTATGCCCAACGTGATAGGTGAGGTAAGTTGTGCGAGGGTATGAGGCTAGTAGAGCACTTAGAAAGTATAGTTAAATTATGGCTTGAATGTTAGATACGTTTACAATAAAAACACATTTTAACAATTTGCTTTTTATATTTATAATCTTATAGTGACTAAGCAACAAATCTTATAAATAAAACAGCAAAGCTTATCTTAACTATTGAATTTAATACCTATCAATTCATCTTCGTTTTTTAAACTTTTTAAGCAGTTTTATTTTGCTTCTCTTGTAATGTCTTTTGTATCTGTTAAAATTGCAGCTTTTCTCCATCTACTGTTTGATTTGGCTCCTTTTCTTGGACCATCCTTTGGGTATGGTCGAACTATTTCCAGAGAAAATTTATAAGTTAGTTAGGTCAGCTCGTTTTCTTTGTTGCTTGTACAAAGTTCGGGTTGCAGCCTCTTTTAAATCTTGAGGAGACTCTTTTAGTCTTACTGTTATGAGTCCGTATTCCAAAAAAAAAAAAAAAAAATTAAAAATTATACTTAAAACCGTGGGGTTAGTTGGGTAACTGTACCTCAACTAACCCCAACCTGGAATTTTAAAGAAAAAGTAAATTTATTAGAAAACCGGTTGGAATTATATCCAAAATCTTTATACATATTAAAACTGCAATAAATTTACTAAAGATTTACACTTACCTGATTGAGAACGGAATACATTTAACTATCACCGATAAAATTTTCCGGCTTGCAATTATTTTACTTTTTAATCACAACATAAACAATGCGCACGGATACTTTTCTCAATCGCCGCGTCACCACTAGTGGTCGAACAATGAGTTCCCCTCGCGCAACCCCTTCTTTATGCTATTTGATGCTTTCGCGTGCGCTCGATAGTTTTAGAGATATTTTGATTGCCCAACTTACCTCTATGCTCAACTAGCCCCGCCCTACCCTACGCGAACGGGGAATCTATGTTTGACGGATCATCGGTCGCTAAAATTAATACAAATATTATTTTCTAATAACGTTAAAACCAAAAGAAAGTGAATTTTGCGATGAAATTAAAAAGTTAATTTTAGTAAAATAAATTAAAAATTTTATAATCTGTTGAGTGGCTCTATATAATGTTTTTAATAAAAAATTGTTTTTGTAAAATCAGTGTGTGTTATTGCCTAAATATCACAAATTTGGATATACATTTTCTAAACAACGATAAGTACCAATAAACTTAAGCTCCATTTAAAAATTTTACAAAGATTTAAGCTCCCTTTTAAAATAACTACAAAGCTTTAAGCTTTAAAATAGCCGAACCCATTAGAAATTCTGTAGCCGCTACTTAGAAAAAGAAAGTCAACAAAAAAAAATAAAAAAAGGGTCAATTTCCCATATAACATTTTTTGCCGGCATTGTACATTTAATTTACTGGCATTGCCAACACTCTTTAATGGCAAGGCATTGGCAAAAAGGTATCAAAAAGACGCGAAAGTGGGCAATTGGCCGTTATTAGGCCACGTGTAGTAGATAAAGTGATGGCATCCGTCATTAATAAGTTATTGGCAAAAAATGCGTTTAAGATGATGGCATCCATCATTAATAAGTTATTGGCAAAAAGATATCAAAAAGACGAAAGTGGGCAAATGCAGATACTCCCAAGCAGCAAGCTGTCGTCTTTTTACGAAAATTGTCGCATATACTTTTTTTTAAAGCTAAAATGATGCGATATTTAATTTGAAAATTAAAAAGGAAAAAACTCCTTACTGCATGCAATTTCCTTGCAATGCAAAGTACCATCTCTCGGAACACTGTCCAACTTGAAGATGCAGATTTTTCACTAGCCGAAGATATTTCTTTCAAAGCTAAGTGAGATCACCTACCGCAGACCGCTCTCGAATTATTTTTGTCTAATGGGTACGGTTTAGACAATAAAAAGCGAAGATATTGCAGAAACGTAGTAGTTTATTGTCCATTACGCCATCTATCGGTATGTCAAAAAAACTATTAAATATATATAATATTTTTTATTAACACGTCTTTAAAACTTTTAATAAAGTTTTAAACAAAATGTTTACAGCTCCTAACAGTCTACTTTAATATCTTGCCTTCTCGACTAGCCATCACCAATTAATCACACAACACACACTTATTAGGTAATGAACACATTTAATTATGTCTATTAAAAACTCTTTTCTTTAAAAAGAAACTACCCAGCAAACACTATTTGCAGGCAATATAAATTTTTCATATTGGCATTGCTGGTAACGCATTGGCAATTGGTGGCAATATTATGCCAACATCTAATAGGCATTAAAAAGTTAACCCTAAATAAACACTCAATTGCCAATACATTTTACATGCAGGCGAATTGCCAGCAAGCATACAAAAATGGCGGCAAACAAATCCTGATTAAATAAAGCATGCCTTTTTGTTGCAGGCAAATAAATATTGGATTTTTGAAGGCAAACCTTCAACGCATATTTATACTTTTCAAACCATAATATTAACATTGGTATTTAACTAACATTCGAGCAATTTTTTTGATCTGTTTTATTTATAAAGGCGGCTAAACAACATTCTTTTATGTTTTTTTACATAATTTAAAGGCAATGGCCTTTTCCTAACATTTTATTGATACAAATCATGCAAATAAAAATTAAGTCAAACAAAATGTTTATTATGTATTTTTGAGAGAATAAAAATAAAATGATGGTAAAATTAGCTAGGTTAATATCGACGATTTCGAACAAAGGTGATAAATTCAAATTTCCCGCTTAGCCGAAATACAAGATTTGACAATTTGACAGATGAGGCAACCTTGCTTTTGTTTGGCCGATTTGTGCAATTTTTTTCTACGTGGATTTCTAGCTTTTTAGTTTCTTTTTAAAGAAAAGAGTTTTTAGTAGACATAATTAAGTGTATTCATTACCTAATTAGTGTGTGTTGTGTAATTAATTGGTGATGGCTAGTCAAGAAGGCGGGTTATTCAAGTAGACTGTTAGGAGCTGTAAACATTTTGTTTAAAACCTTTTAAATTTGTAGTTACCTAAAAAAATTATATGAAATCGGGGAGTTGCCTTATTAAAAGTTTTAAAGACATGTTAATAAAAAAAAGATATATATTTAATATATTTTTTTTTGACATTTAACTCTTTTAAAATATTTCTCCCTATCTTTTGGAACTGAAAATTGAGTGTAAGTGTCCCTTAAATACTTACTATTTTAATGTGTTTTCTTTTGATTTACTATCTTTCTTTTAATTTTATTACATACTTTTTATTTTATTTTTTTTTTTTTGGTTTATTGTTACGGTATAACAATTTGTATTATGTAATTTTTTTATTGATAAAGTTTTCCTGTCTTTTTTCTAATTTTTTCGATTACAAAATTCTAAATATGTTATTTAACTTTTGGGACATTCAACTTATGAAACTTGCATTACTTATTTAACGATAAATGTCATTATCCTAAACGCATTTTTTTGCCAATAACTTATTAATGATGGATGCCATCATCCTAAACGCATTTTTTTGGCATAACTTATTAATGACGGATGCCATCACATTATCTGCAACACGTGGCCTAATAACGGCCAATTGCCCACTTTCGCGTCTTTTTGATACTTTTTGCCAATGCTTTACCATTAAAGAGTGTTGGCAATGCCAGCAAATTAAATGTACAACGCCGGCAAAAAATGTTATATGGGTAAAAAGCTAGAAAACCACGTAGAAAACAAATGCACAAAATGGTCACCTTCGGTCGAAATTAACGTTGCTAATTTTACCATCATTTTATTTTTATTCGCTCCAAAATACATAATAAACATTTTGTTTGACCTAATTTTTATTTGCATGATTTTTAACAATAAAATGTTATGAAAAGGCCATTTCCTTTAAATTATGTAAAAAAACATAAAATAATGTTGTTTAGCTGCCATTATAAATAAAACAGATCAAAAAAATTGCTTTAATGTTAAATACTAATGTTAATAATATGGTTTAAAAAGTATGAATATGCGTTGAAGGTTTGCCTTCAAAAATCCACTATTTATTTGCCTGCAACAAAAACGCGTGCTTTATTTAATCAGGATTGGTATGCCGCCATTTTTGTATGCTGCCGGCAATTCACCTGCATGTAAAATTTATTGGCAATTAAGTGTTTATTTAGGGTTGACTTTTTAATGCGTATAAGATATTGGCATAATATTGCCACCAATTGCCAATGCTTTACCATCAATGCCAATATGAAAAATGTACATTGCCGGCAAATAGTGTTTGCTGGGTTTGGAGTGGCGCTACATCAGGTAAATTTAAATACTATCTTCAGGAAATAAACTGGTAGAATGTGTGTACCTATATAAATTTTAAATAAATTTATTTTATTTTGAATAAAAGAGTATACTGGTTATGCAAGAAGGTATTTAGATATCGGCCAGTAAAGCACCAAAAAAGGATGACTAATGGTCATCCCATGCGAAATATTTACGCATAGGTATTCACGTTAGACTGTTTCTTTTCCTTACATTGCCTATGTGTTATCTTATTTAGCTGATCTGTACACATTATTGTGTGTAAAACCTTATTTATTACAAATGTATTTTAAATTTTATACGGTATTAATGGAAATCAGGGAACATTGTTTACTACGCTTTTAAATCACAAAGTATAATTTGTTTAACTGTCATTTAAAATAGTTAATATTTATATTTAAATCTACTATCTATTAAAATTTAAAACTATTATAAAAGCCAAATTTTATCGTATTATTTATTAATACCCAGAAACATATAATGTGTTACAAGAGGACAAATGTACCAAAAATCGTTGAATTTAAAATCGGCATTTTGGGAAAACTGTTCGCATGGTCTAAAACTAAGAAATACCAAATTTTACTCCATGTAAAAAAATAACATATGTTTTTCTTAAATCCTTTAACTTTAAATTATGCCACAAACTTTAATCCTCGACAACATTCACTTTCAAAATGTTGTTTATTTTTAAAAATATAAGTACTTAACTCCTAGGCATTATAACCTCCCCTGTAGAATACCAATTGGAGTTAAAGTTTGTATTTCTTTGTTTTAGACTATGCGACCAGTTTTCCCCAAACGCCGATTTAAAATTCGAAAATTTTTGGTCCATTTGTCCTCTTGTAACACCTATCCCGAGACACACTGTATGATAAATTAATTGTAATTAACTTACAACTGCAACGCAAGTTGACTGCTGCTGATGTTTGACCATTATATGCTCAAAAGCTCAGCTAATTAAGTTTTCTTCACTGGGTATCACAATACCAAACTACTTTTCATTTAGCAGTCTATGTTTAAATAGGTCACGAAAAAATTATATAAAAAAATAGTTGTCATGTTTAACGGCTTTATTGTACTAAAAGCTAAAAAATAATTCAGTTAGTCCTAGCTACCAGATCGCACAAATTTTCTCATCAATCTGGAGTTTTAATCAGACAAATAATAAAATCGTTGGGCACTTTAAATTTCTATCATATATTTTTTAGTTTGAAAATTTTTGAACAGAATTTTTATTTCTTCTTCTTTTACTCCCTCTTCTTGAATTATGGCGTTGGCTTTTTCTTTAGCGCTTTTCGTCAAGCATTTTTATTTATGATGTGTATTAGATTTTCATCTTTTCGGAAAATAAAAATTGCCTGTTAGGAAATAGATAGATTTTTTTATTAGTAAATTTGTTTTTAATAAAACCGCTTGGGAAACCACTTAATTTTAAGCCGAATTAATAGAAAAAATTAGATTGTTTTTATCTTTTTCACATCCTACAAAAGCCTATGCCTAAATACCAGATTACCGTGAGTGTCGGATTACTAGATGTTTAACCCATTGTTCCCCCATGTTTCGTCAACATTGTCCAAGCACTGAAACATGCAGTTGTTTATTTTACAGCACCTTTTAGACATACCTGTAGTACCACAACGAATGGTATTTTTAAATAACTACCATCTAAATATATCTCCCCGCTGGAAGTCGAACCGGCGACCACTGGCCTCGAAAATCAAAGCTCTGTCCACTGCGCCACCGGAGAGACTAAACTTAAAAATAACCTGTAATATCACCACTCTAAATAAAAAGGTCAAATTTCCAGTCTCCCTGTACCTATAGTTAAATAGACAAGAAATTAGCTTAAGCTTAATATGTATTTAATTTTTAGATTTAAATGAATCTTTGCAAACGACGTCATAAAAGCTATCTTTACGATGGGAGTAAGTATGCTAACAAATTACCAGGAGATTATTATTAGGCTTTATTATATGAATTTAATTAAAAATTTTGTTTATCGAATTATAGATAAGACGTCAAAATTAATTTTCTTTTAATAATGTACCTACCCAAAACTGATAGCAACTCAGTTATGGGGTAACAAAATAAATAGATTATTATTGACGTGAACCCGTCTGATTAATATTGCCTAAAACTAAATTTGACTAAATATATGGATGCTGACAAACTTTGTTGACAAGAGACAGAGTTAAAAAACAAATAGAAACGATAATTTAATAACCGGTTGGGGCGAATAGTTCGACAGAACGAAAAGTAAAGATAACAAAAATCCAGCAACATAGATAGGTAATAGGTTAGTAACTTAAAGAAAAAAATGTACATACATAATGGAGAATTACTGCAAATTTTAGTAAAAAATTACCATTATCATTTTAGGTTGTTTTTACGAAGAACTATAAAACACGAATAACAAGGTATAAAATAAATGTCTCCTAAAAAATAGTTTTAGTTCAATGGTTTGCTACGATATAAACAGCACAATATCAGCTTAATAGGCAAAATTCTTTATCAATTGGTGGCAGGATCTTAACCTTTTTAATGCAAATTATTTTTTTCTACTATCTAAACAGGGTGATTTAAAAATCGATCACAAAACTTAAGGGGGTGATTCTACTTGACAAAATAGGGGTAGAACTTCATATAATTTTTTTTTAATGTCATTCGTTTTCGAGCTGCAAGTCGTCAAAGTTCAAGTTTTAATTTTTTGTTTTTTGAATTACTCGCTTACAGAAAAACCGATTTGAGTAATATTTAAAACCTAGACTAAAACGTCTGCGTTTCATCATTCTAGTAACAATTCACATTGATTGTTTGCCGCTAGAGGGCACTTCACCTACATTGAAAATTGTTTTTTTGTCATAATTTTTTAGTGTTGACAGCTACAGTAGTTTTTACCATGTTTTCTGAAAGACTGATGCCAGGCCTTTAAAAAAGGTGCTTTTTCAACTAAACCCAACGGCTTAGACGCAAATCACCCTTAAAAATTAAGTGGTAAATTTACTTTTCCCATTTCATTACCACCAGCTACCAAATAAATAGCTATCAGATTATACTAAAGCTGTCAGTGTAAAATAAAATACGCCTTTTAAACTATTTAATTTATAAATTTAAAATAACCAATAATGGCTAATCAGTAAATATTCATAGTATATGGATTATTGCGATATACATATAATTGCTAAAAATTAATGAAACAAACTAAAAAAATTCTCAAAATGTCCCCCATTTTCTTTAATACATTTCCTAAGACTCTTCAAAAAATGTCGCCTAACTCGATGAAAAATTCCTGGTGTTTCTTTAATAATTTTGCACTTTTCGATTATCCTGAAGCAAAGATCCTCGACGTTGATTACTGGAGTATCGTACAGCAATTGTTTTAAATAACCCCAAAAGAAAAAATTCATAGGATTAAGGTCTGGTGACCTCGCTGCCCATGCCGATGGTCCAGTTCGTCCTATCCATCGCTCAGGATACGTTGAATTCAAATACTGCCGGACACGTATACTAAAGTGGGGCGAAGCTCCGTCTTGGAGGATTCACATGTTGGCCCTTACTTCCAATGGCACATCTTCCAGATACAATGGAAAACGATTTTGGATAAAATCTAAGTATACGTCACCAGTTAATGGGCTATCAAAGAAATGAGGACCAATAAGGCAATCTACTATTATCCCCGCCCACACATTCAAAGAAAATCTACGCGAATGTTTCGTTTCTACCACAATATTTGGGTTCTCGTAAGCATATGTGTGGATATTGTGTAGATTTGTTATGCCATCACTCGATGAAAAGTTCCTGGTGTTTCTTTAATAATTTGGCACTTTTCGATTATCCTGAAGCAAAGATCCTCGACGTTGATTACTGGAGTATCGTACAGCAATTGTTTTAAATAACCCCAAAAGAAAAAATCCATAGGATTAAGGTTTGGTGACCTCGCTGCCCATGCCGATGGTCCAGTTCGTCCTATCCATCGCTCAGGATACGTTGCATTCAAATACTGCCGGACACGTATACTAAAGTGGGGCGAAGCTCCGTCTTGGAGGATTCACATGTTGGCCCTTACTTCCAATGGCACATCTTCCAGATACAATGGAAAACGATTTTGGATAAAATCTAAGTATACGTCACCAGCTAATGGGCTATCAAAGAAATGAGGACCAATAAGGCAATCTACTATTATCCCTGCCCACACATTCAAAGAAAATCTACGCTGATGTTTCGTTTCTACCACAATATTTGGGTTCTCATAAGCATATGTGTGGATATTGTGTAGATTTGTTATGCCATCACGAGTGAAACTAGCTTCGTCAGTGAATAATATGAGGCCAATTAATCGATTATCGTCTTCATTCTTAGCTAGGATCTGATTGCACATTTCCAACCGTCTCGGCCGATCATCGTCATAAAGAGCCTGCACCTTTTGTGAATGAAACGGTTAGAGTTGTTCTTCTCTTAGGAACCCTCCATGAACTAGGCTGACTTTACTCCCGATTTTTCTGGTACTAGTACCTGGATAATCTTCAATAATTTCAAGCACTCTTTTCTTCTTGTTGCACGTTTCTAGCAGTTCTAGGTCTTCCCCTATTTCCATTATAACTTTTAAAGGAACCACAGTCCGCAAGCCTTCCGTGCACACTGGAAAATGTTTGAGCATGAGGGATATTTTTTCCAGATAACTCCCCATATAATATCTTCTTGCCAACTCTGCATTACCATTTGCTTTTCCATAACAAAAATGGATATCACAATATTCGATATTTGAATATTGGTGATTAGCCATTATTAGTTATTTTAGGATTATAAATTAAATAGTTTAAAAAGCGATTTTATTTGATGTTAAACTGACAGCTTTAGTATACTTTGATAGCTATTTACCTGGTAGCTGGTGGTAACGAAATGAGAAAAGTAAATTTACCACTTAATTTTTAAGGGTGATTTACGTCTAAACCGTTGGATTTAGCGAGGTAAATCAAGAGCACCTTTTTAATGGCCTGCTATCAGTCTTTCAGAAAACATGCCAAAAACTACTTTAGCTGTCAACACTAAACAATTATGACAAGAAAACAATTGACAGTGTAGGTAAAGTGCCCTCTAGCGGCACACAATAAATGTGAATTGTTACTAAAATGATGAAGCGCAGACGACTAAGCCTATCTTTTAAATATTAGTCAAATTGGTTTTCCTGTAAACAGGCAAAAACGAATGACATTTTGAAAAAATATATATAAAGCTCTACCCTTATTTTGTCAAGTAGAATCACTCCCTTAAGTTTCGTGATCGATTTTTGAATCACCCTGTAATCAAACCTGTCATTAAAAATAAGTATTTGCCTTAATAAAGTTCTAATAGCCTGCATGTTAGAGCAATGGAACAAATTTATTACTTATAAATAAACACTAAGAAGTGAAGTTTTATTGTTGGTTTTTAGGAAAAACAATGGAAAATAAGAATGAGCGTTAAAAATTAATAAAAATACGATCCCAGCATACATCGCCTCATAATCGCTATTAATACTATAAAGTAATATACCTTACAGGTTTTTTCCATTATACTAAAATGCTATTATTTATTATAAAATGGATGTGCTTTTATTTTTTATTTTAGTTAAACTTTAAAAAATAACTTTTTATTTTATTTCCTTTAAGACAATAAGTATTATCTTACTTTTTGGCTTATTTTAACATGGGTTTTTGTAAAAGAATAAATTTAAAAATAAATTATTGCAACAGCGCGTGTTTTAGCAAAATCACATTTTTTAATTTTTGTTTCTCGGTTGTCATAAAAAAACAAATTTACAGGGTGTCCAGTAACTTGACTGAGAAGCTTTGAAGGCTGATCCTACAGTAAAAAATAAAAAACAAACTTTATATGATAATTATGTCCTAAACATCTTAGTTTTTGGGTGTTTAAAATTTTAAAAATGCATAGTGTTTAATAATAATGTTTATACCAATTTAAAAGCTTTTGAAACATTTTTGGCTAAAAAGAAAAAAATTGACCAGTGGTGTCCACATAGGGTTTAGGGTAAATATAAAATAAATTTAAAGTCACTGCATTTTCCTAAATAAGAATATTTGTTTCAAATTTCCATTTAGTTTAAAACAACTTGATTTGTTATTTTAAGTCCGGATTTCGCGTAAATAAATAAAAACCATTTCTCGGCATGGTCATTTTATATCAATAACATAAAATTCTACAGTAAATAATACTTTTGTTATTTATTCTTTAGATTAATATTTGACGATGCCGAGAAATGGTTTCTATTTATTTACGCGAAAAAAGTACATAAAATAAAAAAGTTAGGAAATCAAATTTGTTTCAAACTAAATGAGAATTTTAAAAAAATGCAGTGGGGTATTTTTTTATATATATTTACCCTAAACTCTTTATAAACGACACAAAGACTATTTTGTATGACAAAAAAATGTCTTTTAATGCTTTAAAAACTTTACCCATTTTTTTTAATATCAAATTGGTATAAAAGTTAATATAAAATATTTTTTCACCACCCCTTAGTTCAAAAACTAATTAAATTTATACGTACGCAATTTTCTAGATACTTTTTTGGATTCCTACCTGTTTGTAGCGGTATGGTCGACTAATAAGGTAATTAAAAAAATAATTTATAGTCTAACTAGGCTATTTAGGTGAAGCAAAGAGATTGTATTGGTTTTGCTTTAATAAAAAATATCTAAAAGAACCTTATTAACTTTTCTAAGAATACACGCTTTAAAGTTTAAATTTGTAATTACAATTTAAAACTAAACTCTATTTGGATTTTAATAGTATTGTGTAATAAACCTTTTTATTTTTTATTATTTTTTGATTATTTAAATTTACTATTATACCATTGTTTACATGACATACACAGTAAGGATCAGGACACAGGAAACTTTGTTTAAAATAGAAATAGAGGCCATGTAGCACCTCGTTTTAAAAGCATAAATTGCTCAACTTTGTCCCAATTAAATCAATCCATTATCTGTTACCGTTTACAAGATCCTAATGGTGTTCCTCGAATTTGTAACAGCGTCTATATAATATACATGTGTGTTTCTTGGTTTTTATTAAAGCCATAGATTTAAACTTCAATCAAATAAAGGATCAAGATATAAACCAAAAAAGTAAGTGCAGAGAGAACTGCGATATAGTTGGCAGATTTTTCTTTGTAACTATTTAGGAATAAGTAGCAATTTTAAAATTTAAAGGATAATTATGTGCTTTTTTTAAGTATGCAAATTTTGGCCTTATGAGCAAAAATAATACCCACTTCCCGACTTACTGAATTATGACTAAATATATTAGTTTTCACATAAAAAGTTTCCTTAATATTATTTTAAATTCTTTTATCTATTATGCTTAAGAAATAGTTTTTAATATCCCCTCTAAATATTTCTTACTCTTTTTAAATGAATTTTGTACGTGCTTTAACAATATAGGTATCCCAAGTAGACAAGCAAAACGAACACAATTTCTCCTGTTTCCCAAAGTCAGTATAGTGGCAATAACTTAATAAAAGACTGCAAAAAAAATTATCAATTGGACTCAAATCCGCCGAGCAATCAGGTCGGTTATTACAACCATCTTTTTTATACTTGTTCTATAAAATTTACGAACCTGCACCGCATAATGATGTGGAGCTTTATCCTGCTAAAAATAAACATATCTATGGTCTAGTAAAGTTCATAAATGTTGTAAGTGCATTTTCAAAAAAGTGGCTTTTATTAACGGCTTCCCAAACTGTGCGTCGCAGTGTCGTCCCAGGTGCGTCGCGTGTTGATGCGACAAAAAATGGAAAGAAAAAACCTTTTTTTGTCGCGTGTTGATATGTAAAAAAGGAATGCCTTATTTTTTGCTTATCAATTTTATTTATAAAGACTATAGCGCCGAGTGATAAAATAGGCGCTACATAGGAAAATATTTTTTTGTTTGTACAAGGCAACTCGGTTTTGATGACTTGCTACGGTAATTGTAAAAGTATATCGGCCAGTAATGCAATAACAAAATAGGCACTATTAGCCGTTCCGAATCCGAAATGTTTATGCTTGCATTCGCGTTAGACTGTCTCCTTTCCACACATTGCCTATAAACGATTTTAATTACGTAATTTTGTAAATTGTGTATGTAATATAAATTGTAAAATATATATATTTTTTTAATAATTAAAAGTTGGACGGTATATACGGTACGAAAATTCAAGGGGTGATTTCCTAAGTATTTTTATAAAAAAAAAAGATTTTTATGAACATTCTTTCAGAGTTGTGTCGTTTCTGAGATACAGAGCAGTGGTACAGGGGCTAACGTGCCAGCCTTTCACCGCAGCGATCCGGGTTCAAATCTCGGAATCGGACATCGGATTTTTAATTGCTTGTCACCTCACAGTTGGCAATGGCAAACCACTGTGTAGTATTCTGCACTCCTAAGTGGTAGTTATTTAAAAATAACGTCCGTGGTGGCACTACCGCGTTGTCTAAAAGGTGCTGTAAAATGCATTGCTTGGATAACGTTGACGGAACACGACAAAAATGGTTTAAACATCCAGTAACCCGGCACTCACAGTAAACTAGTATTTAGGCATAAGCCTTCGTGAGATGTCATAAAAATTAAAAACAGAAAGTTAAAGTTAAAAAAGCGGTATTTTTCGAATATCGTCAATTTTCTTCAACCACATTGGTGTAAATTTGGTAAAGGTGTGGTATTTTTTTAGTCAATGGAAAAGTAATACTCATTCATAACCCAAAAAATAGAACAGTATTTGAGGTTAGAGCAAACAAGCAGAGGTTACCGACTTGAATGCATGGTGACGTTTTCCTATTCCTTATTTATTCTCTAGTTAACCTACCAGCTATATTTCTAATCACTTTTTAATTAACTCAAGTGCAGCATGCCACAAACTTCTTAAGTCAATATTTGTTCGGAAATTCCGACATTTTCTTTTAAAGTATGTCTATGTTACATAGTTGGTAAAAGTTTCGCGAAGGTAAATAAGTTAAACTGCATGTATGTATACAGTGTGTTCCAGGATACAACGTTTTAAAAAAAACTGGTCGTCGCATGCTGCAAACCTAAGAAATACAAATAGTGTTCCAAACAAAATTCTATATATATGTTACGCATCACAACTTCCAAAAATGGGCAAGAAATGGCAAGAACTAAATGAAATATTACTTATTTTAAGAATATATTTGAAATTCTTCTCCTCAAGTATCTTAAAAAGTGTCAATAAGTTATGTAAAAATGACAAAAATATTTTTTACTTCAATAAAAACATAGTACTTCACTCTTGATCATTTTTCAAATTTTTAGTTATAACTTGCCCTGTATCGGAGTAAAATTAGTTTTAAACCATGCAACCAGCTTTTTTAAAATGCAATTTAAAATTCCAAATATTTTTCATGTCGAACACTTGGTACACAGAAACCAAGTTTTGAACGTCATCTCCGTGGCTTTTCCTGACAAAATTAAAAAAAAAACAAACCGAAAATTTTAAAGGGGGTTTTCTGGGGCGCTAAATCCGAATTTATTGCTTTATTGACGAGGGTGTCTAAGACATCACCTTTGGTTCATAACCATGGGAATGACATCCATGTCGAGATAAACGTTGAGGTGTACCAGGCGTTAGGAGAGTAGTTTTCGACGTGAAATTTGGATATGAAGCGCCCCAAGAAACCCTCGAAACGATTTTTGGCTCGTCTGGAAAAACCTCGAAGACGACGTTCAGATCCAGGTTCCGATGCAGCAGATGCTCAGGGGATCGTTTTCGAAGTTAAATTCTGATTCAGTGCCCCAAAACCCCCTTATAAACTGGAAAAGCAACGGGAATGATGTACAGGGCTAGATTTCGGTGCACCAGGTCTTGGTTTTTTTATCTTTGGACAAGCCACGAAGGCTAAGAGCTTAAATACTAACATACCGTGGGTGTCTTAAGTGAGGTAAGAGGGAGTTTGTTGACACGGGACTTAAATACTTGAAGATTTGGGTGGAAGGAAAAATCTCCGCGGGCAGCAGGGTCCATATTTTAGAAACTCTAGGAATAAAAGAACGAACAAAGTGGGAAGTTCGGGGCCTGTCCACTTGGACCGTATAGGGATGCATACGCGCGGCACCACGAGTTTCTCTGTTGGGAACCGTGACTGGAGGAACTATACTGAACAATTCTTCAGAGCAGAAGCCATGGAAGTAACTATAAAAAGCGATAAATCCCCCACCGTTTGACGATGGGCAAGAGAGGGAAGCCTTTCTGTAAGTGAAGGATCATTAATGAGACGAATAGTTCTTCTTTGAATGGAATCAAGAATGCTTAGGGTTGTGGTGGACGCCATGCCCCAGATATGAGAACAATATTCCAAAGGAGATCGGATTTGGGACACATATAAAGTGTATAAATTAGAAGGGGAAAAATACTTTTTGGCTCGAAAGAGAAATCCAAGCTTTTTGAAGCTGCCGTGGCTATAGATATAATGTGTTTATGGCAGTCAAGGTAACTTTCAAAAGTGACGCCCACAAGATGGAAGGTGTCTTTGCTTTGTAAAACTTGGCCGCTCATAAGTAGAGGGTGAGTATTTAATGACTATTCGCGACAAAGAACATGACTTTTCAGGAAAACTCTTGAAGATGAAGTCTGCGTCCAGATTAGGGCGCCACAGGTGTCCGTGGGTGTTCGCCAATGCCATATTTAAATTCAGGGAACTTAAAAACCCGCCCGCACCGAGCTTCTCGCTTTCTCCGCATGAATTTTGGACAAGTCCCACGGAGATGACGTTGGTCAGCGTACCTGAGCTTTAGGTATTTAGAAAGTCAATTGAACATTATAATTGTAATCATCAAAAACCCCGGGTACACGACTTGGGTCACTTATTTAGAAAGTTATTAAATTTTTCCAGAGGCGTCATAAAAATGCAATTTTTTAATGGATTTTAAGCTACAGCAATGCAATTTACGGCTTGTATAAAGTAGAAATAAGGTACAAATATTACAAATAATTTTTGGAGTCAAATGCATTTTGATCTGTCCTGTCCTAAAAATTGCTAATTTTTTTGCTTTATTGCCTCGACTATTATTAACAATCTCAACACTAATAAAGCGTGTCGCAATTTGTAAATCGAAGTAAAAAATTTATGAAATAAATTTGCCACCCTAGGCTCCAGCCTACTCAGCCTGCTGGTAAATCCAGCACTGACACTTGGCGCTCAGGTATCGGTACGCTCACGGACCAGTCAACAATTAGTTTATCTTTTGCTTAATTAAAATGTATCTAGCTTTTTTTATTTTGTTTAAAAATTATAGAGTAGAAAAACAGCCATAAGATTTGCGTATAATAAGGAGAGAGTTAGCGGGATAATATATAATGTAATATAATTAATCCCTTTAAATTAGCAAAAGTTGAAAATAAGTGGTGTTTTAGATTGCATGGATTTAATGAAAAAAATTATTAGTAAGCTCAAATCTCGTCTAAATGTTAAGGTTTAAACAAAATACAATATAACAACACATAAACAAATATATTATTTCCACAAAACACTAAATAAAAAACTGTTTATTATTGCGATCGCAAATTGCAATGTCGTCAATGTTCCCGCAAACACACGCTTATAAAAAAATGTAAACAAACGTCCAGCAGGTAAGAAGAGGGAGATCACTTTATACAAGACGCCATACAATAGAACAGGATAAATGACAAGAAAGATCCAAATCGCCTTTCCATTTCAAGGCGTTCGTGTTGTCCATTCGTGAGTGCGGAACGAGCCGAAATACTTTAAAAGTTATTTTACGAGAATACATATAAGTATGTCGCGTCGAAATCATTTGTCATTAGATACAAAACAAATTGTAAAAAATGTGTATGAAACTTTAATCAGTAGGGGACTTATTATACAAGAAGCTTCAAAAGAAGCCTGTCTACTTACAAAATCTCCAATATCGTCGATAAGTGATATTATTAATAGTGAAGAATTGAACAAAAGAAAAAAGCGTAGTGATTTTTGATCTCACCGTATAGACAATAGTGATCAGGACCTAATAAGAGGGAAAATAAATATATATATATCAACTGCTGCTCAATTCAACTGCAACTGGAAATTTTTTTGGTAAATTTCAAATCATTATTACTCTTAAATAAAATGCAATAGCAAAATGCGGCTTTTACCGTTTTGTATTATAACTTTTTTGGGAAAAGGCCATTTCACTTTGTATAAATTTTCTCTTGTTTTTATTCTACAGGGTGTAATAGAAAAGTCCGTTTTTTTACAAAAGCTTCGTCAAGAGCGACATTCTACAAAAAATATAGTTTTTAATTTTTAATTATAGAGTGTTATTCGGTAGGCCATTTTGAAAAAACAAGTTTGTCAGATTTTTGATATCTGCTCCATTTTTCATGTTATAATTTTTTTTTCAAAAATTGTTTTTTTATATTGTACTCCCTGTATTTAACAGTTCATCACTGCAATTAATTTTTTAGATAATTTTAAATGTACATAAGTACCCTTTTAAAACTGTATTAGAATTTTATTTCTAAAAAATTATTAACGCGTCAGTAGCGTCGCAAATGTAACTAAATTGTATTTTGGTAAAATTTCAATTCCCAAAGATTCTGTGAGCACCACATATTCTGTATATAAGATTTTAATTGTTTCTCTACAATTTTTAGAAACTACGGACATTTATCTCGGAATGGTTTTTTACTTTTTTAAAAAAAAGTCGTCAGTGGCGTAGATATAATTTTTCTTCTGAATGCTTTTTTTACTTACCAGAGGATTATTGCATGAAAGTAATACTTGAAATTCGGGTTATTTTAGGAAATTTATCGATTAGCTTAAAAGAAAGGTTAACATTTTTTAAAATCTTAGTAATTTTAGAAAAAAAAATATATACAGGGTGTTTCGAAAATTTAAAGCTTCCACATTTGTATTTTTTTTAATAAAAAGCAGGGTGTGAATCCTTAGATGATTTTACGAAGAAAGTTCAAATAAACTTATGTCCTAACTTTTGAGATACTGGGTGTGAAAAAATATATCTCTTTTTTATAATAACTGTGACACCACTCTACAAATTTTAATAAAATTTAGTACATAGCCACTACACATCGGGGGCATTTTTTAAGGTAAAATTTTTTTATCTTTTTTCAGTGGCGTTCGAGCGGGATTTAAATTAAATATTTTTTAAAGAAAATCATTGTATGCTTTTTTTGAAACAAAAATTATTCCTTTAATTTCCATTTACTTTTAAGCAAATGTGATATCATGTTATTCTTTTGCCCGACGAATAGTTTTTACTTAATAAAATATAAAGCATTTCTCGGCATGTTCATATATTGTCAAAATTATTAAAAATGCCTTATTGGTGTTTTGGTAAAAGTGGCAGGGTTGATTTTTTTATAAAACGCAAGTACCTGTATTTTAAATCTCTAATCTAATCTCTCCAGATATCCCTTATCCAAGTTTTAAAATTCTGTTATAAGAACTTCCTGCCAACATCTTTGGTGATATTATATTCGTGAATCACTTAAGAGACTGTTGTAGATCCCGCTCACTAGTTGCATAGAGGTTTAGGTCATTATTATTATTATTATTATTATTATTATTCTCTAAAAGATCCAACACGACGTATCCCATGGCTCCGACCCCATAGGGCGTCGTGCGAAAGGCCATCCATATCCAAGACCACTCCTGGTGTCCGTTAGTCAGTGATCTTCGGCCAAATTCATTTACCTCAGTAGACAAAGGGAACCAAGGACAACAGATTTCTACATCTTCATCACCAGTTGTTCGGGTGTATTTTGATATGCTGGAATGTACCTCATTTCCCTTCATATGTTATTCTTCATGCCTCCCAAAACGCCAATTATCAGGACAACCAATCGCACGGTATACTCCGGATAGAGCCTCCGAAGTTCGCCAAGAAGATCTTGATATTTGGCTCATTTCTCCCGTTCTTTTATATCGATGTGAGGTTCCGCTGGGGCGGAGAACTCTATTACATACATGGTGTGGTTTGTCTTATCAAGGAGAACGCTGTCGGGTTTATTCGCTTAAATTTGATGCGTGGTTGGGAACGCGTAGTTCCAGTATATGCGACAGTTGTCATTTTCCACTACTGCCTCAATGTCTCCGGGAGCAAACGGTAATATTGCCGTTTCATCGATGCCGTAGTAATGCCTCAGGTGATAGTAAAGTACCCGAAGAGCGTCATTATGCCGATGGATGTAGCTATTGACAGCATGCACTGGACAAGCTGACAATAAATGCATAAGGGTTTCGGGTTGCTGTCGACAGGCTCGACATGCGGTGTCAAGAACGTTGGAAAATTAGCTTCGATACACCAATGTGTTTATCACCCCATCTTGGCATGCTAGTAAGAATCCTTCGGTCTCAGACTTAAGCTCGGCGGATTTCAAAAACCCAAACGTAAGCTTTTGACATAGATCGAGTCTATTGATGTTTCTGTAAAAGACTCCGTGCTGCGGCTTATTGATGTGATCTTCTAAGAGCATCCGTTTTTCGACTCTTTTAACTGCAGCTGTTACAGCACTAGACTCCTGTCTTATAAGTGATTGGTCGTCATTAAAATCTATTTCAAATCTGAGACCGAATTTCTCCGCGGCTCGTTCGGCTGCCTTAAACAAAAATGCTCCAACATTGGCCATCTCATGCTTTTTTACTAACTGCAGCAGTGGATCCATGCTTTTGGCAACCATACACTCCAAGTTTAAAAGACCGCGACCTCCTTGATGGCGTGAGAGGTAAATGCGGGAGACTGATGTGCGGGGATGGATGCTGCGGTGAAGATGCATCATTTTTCGTGTGCTAACGTCCAGTTCGCGCAACTCTTCTCGTGTCCACTTAACTACTCCAAATGAATAAAGCAATACAGGAACTGCTAGCATGTTAGTTGCAGCAACCTTATTCAATCCAGATAGTTCGGACTTTCATATTTTCCTTAAGCGTTGCCTGTAATTGCTTCTTAGCTCGGTCTTTACAGCTTTAACTTTATTATTAATATTATTATTATTATTATCATTATTATTATTATTATTTTATTGGTAACACCCGTTGATAATGGTGATAAAGCTAAAAGTCGTCGGTGCTTTGATAATATAAAGAAAACTTCTTTAAAGAGGTAAGTAAGTTTTCCATTTAAGAGTTGCATTAAACTGGTCTTAAAATTTTTGTGAATTTCTCCATTAACATCGATCACAAGTGGACTGTTGCTTAACACTATCATTAGTATTTAGGTTAATAATAATATTATTATTCTTTTTTATAATATACCGCGTGTCTTCGGAAAATCTTACCAAACTTTTTAATTATTAAATTTACGAAATAAAGTGCCTCCTCATACAAAAAGTCCTAATTAATGAGAAAATACATTTGCCCAAAAATATGTGTATGTTAAACGTACGTGGTACCTTAAAAAGACTTCTTTCCAAATTAAAATACAGGGTATTTCCCAACTACGGTACGAAACTTTAAAGGGGGATTTGTTATGTCATTTTATGAAGAAAAGTTCCTATAAAGTTATGTCCGGTGTTGCTTCATTTCTGCAAAAATGGACAATACTAAAATGTTTTATTTTTAGTTGCTTTATAGGAAAAAAGTATAAAAACTATATAAAAAGCCAGTGGCGTACATTTTTTTTCAATAATATTGGTAGTGGTGCCCACCGAGAAGCCACTGGACCCAATAAAGTCAATCCAATTAAAGCTTCACAAGCGGTTTATTACATCAGATAAACAGACAAAACAAATTTATTTATTAATAAAGCAAATAAAAATATAAAGGTAGCATACCAAATTCGTCGGTCAAAAGAATAACATAATATTAAATTTGCTTAAAAGTAAATGGAAATTGTAAGAATAATTTTTGTTTCAAAAAAGCAGTTGCGTACTATGATTTTCTTAAAAAAATATTTAATTTAAATCCCGCTCGAACGCCACTGAAAGAAAGATAAAAATATTTTACTTTTAAAAATTCCCTAATGTGTAGTGGCTGTGTACCACATTTTATTAAAATTTGTAGAGTGGTATCACAGTTATTATAAAAAAAGATATATATTTTTTTAGGTTTCACACCCTGTATCTCAAAAGTTAGGACAGTCAGAACATAAGTTTTTTTGAACTTTCTTCGTAAAATCATCTAAGGATTCACACCCTGCTTTTCATTTTAAAAAAATACAAATGTGAAAGCTTTAATTTTTGAAACACCCTGTATATTTTTTTCCAAAACTACTAAGATTTAAAAAAATGTTAACGTTTGTTCTAAGCTAATCGATAAATGCCCTAAAATAACCCGAATTACAAATTATTACTTCCATGCAATAATCCTCTGGTAAGTAAAAAGAGCATTCAGAAGAAAAATTATATCTATACCACTGATAACTTTTTTAAAAAGTAAAAACCGTCCCGAGATAAATGTCCGTAGTTTCGAAAAATTGTAGAGAAACAATTAAAATCCTAAATTTAGAATATGTGGTGCTCACAGAAACTTTGCGAATTGATATTTTACCAAAATACAATTTAGTTACATTTGCGACGCTACTGACGCGTTAATAATTTTTTTAGAAATAAAATTCTAATACAGTTTTTAAAGGGTACTTATGTACATTTAAAATTATTTAAAAAAATTAATCGCTGTGGTAAACTGTTAAATACAGGGAGTACAAAATGAAAAAACATCAATTTTTGAAAAAAAATTAAAAAATAAAAAATGGAGCAGATATTAAAAATCTGACACACTTTTTTTCCCAATGGTCTACTGAATAAGACTATACAGGGTGTTATTTAATAAGTGTCCGATATTTCAGAGAGTGATTTTTCAAGTATTTTTAAGGTAAAAAGTTCCTATGAACGTGTGGTCTAAGATGCTTCGCTTTCAAGATACAGGGTGTCAAAGTTTTATTTTTATTTATGTTTTTTCTGCATAATTTCCTAAATAATGCCGATTTCCGAACAAAAATTGGTACCTGGGGGTTTTTTGACATGAGAGATTTGAATTTGTTCTTAATTTAGCTCTTACTTGTAGAGGGCGCTAGCCACATGTATATTCTCACTTTCAAAGGCTTATGACTTTTTGTACAACCCTGTATTTACATTTTTGTTAAAAGAAATGGATTCCTTAGTCATTTTTACGTAAAAAGGTACTCTTATTGGATGACGCTAGGAGCAACCGTTTTCGAAATATTTTAGTTTAAAATAATCGATGCATACGCTTAGTAATAAATATGCTAAGACCGCCGAAAATGACGGTTTTATCAAGTAGCCTAGTCAATGCATTTTGTTTGTGTTGTCATGTAAAAATTCAGACATAATACAATTTTGACGTACTTTGACGTACAGTTGAGTAGTAGGTAATAAATATTAGTGAGTTTTTTTAAAATGGTAAATTTTACCAATGCTGAGTATGCGAGACATGCATTTTACATACGGACTTGCTAATGGAAATGCTTATGAAGCTAAACGTTTGTATCAGGAGCGTTATCCGAATCGCATAGTTCCAACTCCAAAACTTTTTCAAGAATCCACGGTCGGTTAAGAGAAACAGGAACATTTGAGAAAGCTAGTCACCTGTCAGGTGCAGTTCGAACGGTAAGAACCCCAGATATCGAAGATGCAGTCCTTAATATGGTAGAAGAACAGCCGGATACAAGCACCAGGAAAGTAGCGTTTACGTTAAATATTTCTCATTTTCTGGTATGGAAAATTTTAGTGGATAATTTATTATATCCCTATCATGTTCAAAGAGTTCAGGCACTGCTACCTCGTGACTTTCCCTTACGTATAAATTTCTGTCGTTGGTTTCTCCAATGCCTTATTCAAAACCCTTTGTTTCAAAACCTTATCCTGTTTACCGACGAAGCAAATTTCTCACGTAACGCTATACGTAATTTTCATAATAATCATATGTGGTCAAATGAAAACCCACATGCAATACAGGAATCACATTTTCAAGAACAGTTCTCTGTTAACGTGTGGGCAGGAATCCTGGGAGATAATTTGATAGGTCCATTTTTCCTTCCGGGAAGATTAAATGGCGAGATATATCGTCGTTTTCTTGAAGAGAATTTGCCTATTTTACTGGAAAATGTGCCACTTAGACTAAGGAATGAGATGTGGTTTATGCATGACGGTGCCCCTGCACATTTTAGCATCCAAGCGCGAGAGTTTTTAAATCAAAATTTCAATAATCGTTGGATAGGTAGGGGAGGGACTCAACCATGGCCTCCCTAGGTTGCCAGACCTTAATAATTTGGATTATTTCCTTTGGGGACATCTAAAAACATTAGTTTACCAAACACCTATTCAAAATGAAGAAGAACTGAGAAATCGAATAATGGACTCTTGTAGAACGATTGAAAATACTCCAGGAATTTTCCAGAGGGTACGCGAATCAATGAGGAGAAGATTGGATGCGTGCCTACAGGCAGGGGTGGGCATTTCCAACATTTATTGTGATTTTGATCTGGTTTTTCATCCTGTTTTTATTTAGTGTTCGTCTGTTATTTTTTTAAAATTATTTCATGTTGATTAAAAAAAGTTAATTTACAAAATTGTTTCATTTTTTTCACAACACATGCATCGATTTCAAACCAAACCAAACCAAAATATTTCGAAAACGATTGCTCCTAGCGTCATCTAATAAGAGTACCTTTTACGTAAAATGACTAAGGAATCCATTTCTTTAACAAAAATGTAAATACAGGGTTGTACAAAAGTCATGAGCTTGAAAGTGAGAATATACATGTGGCTAGCGCCCTCTGCAAGTAAGAGCTAAATTAAGAACAAATTCAGATTTCTCATGTCAAAAAACCCCCAGGTACCAATTTTCGCTCTGGAAATCGGCATTATTTAGGAAATTATGCAGAAAAACATAAATAAAAATAAAGCTTTGACACCCTTTATCTTGAAAGCGAAGCATCTTAGACCACACGTTCATAGGAACTTTTTACCTTAAAAATACTTGAAAAATCACTCTCTGAAATATCGGACACTTATTAAATAACACCCTGTATAATTATAAATTAAAAACTTTTTTTGTAGAATGTCGCTCTTGACAAAGTTTTTGTAAAAAAACGGACTTTTCTATTACACCTGTAGAATAAAAACAAGAAAAAATTTACACAAAGTGAAATGGCTATTTTTTTCCAAAAAAGTTATCCTACAAAACGGTAGAAGCCGCATTTTGTTATTGCATTTTATTTAAGAGTAATAACGATTTGAAATTTACCAAAAAATTTCCAGTTGCAGTTGAATTGAGCAACAGTTTATATATAAATATATACAGGGTGTTATTTAATAAGTGTCCGATATTTAAGAGAGTGATTTTTCAAGTATTTTTAAGGTAAAAAGTTCCTATGAACGTGTTATTTTTATTTATGTTTTTTCTGCATAATTTCCTAAATAATGCCGATTTTCGAACGAAAATTGGTACCTGGGGGTTTTTTGACATGAGAAATTTGAATTTGTTCTTAATTTAGCTCTTACTTGTAGAGGGCGCTAGCCACATGTATATTCTCACTTTCAAAGGCTCATGACTTTTTGTACAACCCTGTATTTACATTTTTGTTAAAAGAAATGGATTCCTTAGTCATTTTTACGTAAAAAGGTACTCTTATTAGATGACGCTAGGAGCAACCGTTTTCGAAATATTTTAGTTTAAAATAATCGATGCATACGCTTAGTAATAAATATGCTAAGTAAAGACTGCCGAAAATGACGGTTTTATCAAGTAGCCAATATATATATAT